>CM069914.1:34881862-35075482 GCA_036172215.1 Camellia granthamiana
ATTTAAGGAAAAATTACTCATAAATCCCATATTGAGAAATGTTAGTCCATCTAGTCCTGAGTATTTTTTCTTAAACCATTTAGTCCTTTTTATTTTTGGTATGTTATATATTTTTGATTTATTATGTATGTAATTTACATTTTTATCCATCTTTTGTTGATGTTCGATGTTCACAACAGTGGTCTTCATGGTTGATTTTGGAACATCGTCTTCATGTTTCTGTTGTGAACAAACATCATGGTCTTCATGTTCACAACAGTATGGTCTTCAACAACAGTATGGTTGTGGATGATGTATATTCTTCTTGTTGTTGCTTCAATCTCTACACCCATCTTCCATGTAAAACCATCTATATCCATATATATATCTTCATCACAACCATACCTATCAAAATGCACAATACCCAGAATCAAAACCAGACCCAAAACCACATTCACACACCACTCTTTAACCCCAATCGCAACTCTTTCTGACCCATTTGTCCTCCAAATTGCAGAAACCGTAGAAGATTCTCTCTCTTCTCCCTCTTCCTCACCACCGCCTCTTCAAAAGCTCAGAGACACTTCCTCTCAGTCCCTCCTCTCAACCCCATGGCCGTCTCGCAAGGACGAGCTCTTTTGATTCACTGACACTTCCTACATAAAACTCTCTGAAATTCAACCCATTTCATCCCCACCTCCAAATTTGGATTCTTTGTCTGTTTCCATTGATACCCATTTGCCCAATCTTGTCATTGTTGATGGGTTTCTTGTAAATTCTCTAACCCAAATACCTAAATTCCCTAATGGTGTGTTTGTTAGTAACCTATCGAGCCTCGATTCGGAGGCTGTGATGAAAAGGGTATCTGAATTTGTGTTGAATTTCGAGGGAGACTTGTTTTGGTCCCTACTCCGCGAATCAGATCTGGGTTCCGCGAATCAGATCTGGATTGGGTACCCCTGATTTGGTGGTTGTGTATGTTCCTGAGAGATGTTGCAATGTTGATCATGGCGCTGATGTTGCGATGTTGATCATGGCGTTGATGTTGCGATGTTGATCATGTTGCCGATGTTCCGATCTCACGGCGCTGATGTTGCGATGTTGATCCAAGTGCTGCTTTTTACCCATCACGAATTGTAAAACAAAGACGAAAAATTGATGTTGGGAAGTCTATGGATATATAATCGATACAATAATACATCTTCAGTTCTGACTTGTGAGAGAGAGAGACTTGTGAATATTTTTTCTGCGGGAATGCGACCTCATCCCTACTCCGCGAATCAGATTTGCTTCTTCGGCGCCATTGATGAATACTCTTATTGTTGGTTTTTGAAGGTGTTTTTGGTTTTGATTTTCCAATGTTCATCTCGAAATTAACTGTTATGTTTTTTATTTTTATTTTCTGGGTTTCTAGTGTTCAATGTATTTGGAAATTTTAGAGTGTTTAGTTTTTGAAATCAGCTTCTATTTGGTCTGGATGTGGAATGGAGAGTTTCACACCGTCTGTAATGGTGTTTCTGAATGGTGTTTATGTGTTTCTGCGAGTTTTGCGTTGAGAAGAAAGAAGCCGATGAAATGTTCCAAATCGATACTGTTCTCACTCCTTCTGTTCCGATTGCATAAGCAAGCATGTTACGATGAAGATTCAAGACCACGCATGTTTGATGATGTTCGAATATATTGGTGCTGATGTTCGAATGTTGATGATGTTCATAATTTTTTTGACGATGTTTTGTTGATGATGATGTTCATAATTTTTTGACGATGTTTTGTTGATGATGTTGTTGATGATGATGTTCATAATTTTTTTGACGATGTTTTTGTTAATGATGTTGTTGATGTTGATGGTGTTCACAATTTTTTTGATGATGTTTTTTTTATGTTTGTTGATGTTTTAATGTTTGATGTTGTTGATTATGTTTTGTTGATGTTTGTTAATGTTTAATGTTCATAAAGGAGTGAAATCTAAAAAATGCATATACTAAGCTTCTTGGGTAATTCGGTAAATCATACATAAACATCAACCCAAAATTACCCCATCAATTATTGACCCAATCGCCTAAAAAAACCTTTACTAATGTCTTTATACGTAAAATAGGACCTATTAATCTAACAAAAAACCTTTGGGACTAAATGGGTTAACATTCCCAAATTAAGAATTTAATGGTGCTTTCCCCATTATTTAATACAAAAATGACTCAGATTTTGATGCACTTCATTATCAAAATGTCATATTCTTTATATAAATAAATGGTAAATTACGTTGATACGCCCTCAATAGCTTTGAAATCACATTGACATCCCCTCTACTTTCTGAAATCACACTGCACTCTTAAATTTTTTATAACATTTACACCCAACCGTTAATCTGCTGTTTATGGACTAGATGGAAAACATGACAGCAGAAAAAAATAATGTTGAAATGCCAACAATGCACTTTTGTTTCTCTTTCCTTACTTCCAACTATTATTTATTTATTTATTTATTTTTGCTTTCATCTTATGTCTGACCCCATGACCTTTCGCTTTTTCTTCTTACTCCACCGTCATGTTATATATATATTATTAAAAATAATATATTTTTTCTTTACTTATATGGCACATTTTAAAATTTTACTTTTATCTAAAAAAATTACATTATCATGACTTTTCTATTTATCTATAAAATTCTACACAAACTCAATTTCAATTATAATAACTAATTTTAGAGATTTTTTTTAAGGTCCCTGATATTATGATTTTATAGCATAAAGGACACTAAATATTTTCATAATGTCTAAGGTCCCTCAACAATATTTTCATAATGTCTAAGGTCTCTCAACCTTGATCCAGAGAAATTTCAGTCCAGAAAAAATTGGTCCAGAGAAATTTCAGTGCAGAGAAATTTCAGTTCAGAGAAAATTGGTCAGAGAAATTATGGCCCAGAGAAATTTCTCTGGACCAAATTTCTCTGGATGAGTTTCTCTACTTTTCTTCTCATTCACATCCAAATCATTCTGATTCATTAGGTAAGCAACATTGTTCAACTGAATTCAACTGGAAAAATTCCACATTGTAATATGTAAGCAACATTAGAATGGGATAACAATGGCAACTTACCAGAACTAGAGAAATTCTGGAAAAATCTGAGTATTTCTCTGGTTTGTTATTCAAATATTAATTGAGAATTTCTTTGGTTTATTAAAAATAACAATTGAGAATTTCTCTGGTTTATTAAAAATAACAATTGAGAATTTCTCTGGTTTGTAATATCTGGAAAAATTTCTGCAACTTATCCAAATCTGTTCTTCGCTTTTTTCCAGTTGAATTTTTCAATCGAAAGTGTTTCTCTGATGTTTGCAGATTCGTCCACCAAATTTCTCTGGACTTCGAAATTCCTCTGGATAATCTAAGCACAATGGGAGTTGTTTGCTTGGCTGGAAAAATTCAAAATTTCTCTGGCTGCATGGTTAGAAAAGAAAGTAAACTTAATCAATATTAAAGTTGCATCATAAGTTAGAACTGAAATTCCTTTGCTTTGAACTGAAATTTCTCTGGATTGGTCCAGAGAAATGCTCTGATTTTAGCTGAGCTTTGACATGATCTGGAATAATTTTTATTCACTCAATGGAGTGAATAATCCCAGTCATAAACAAAATTTCTCTGACCTATATATATACATATATATTTATTTGATTTAGCTGATTTCTCTGATTTCTATAATTTGTATAGGTCCAGAGAAATTTATATAAATTATAGAGTGAACTGTTGGTCCAGTTGGTCCAGAGAAATTTTGTTATAATGGATTGTTATCAACATATTTATCTTATATATGGATTAGAAAAGAAGATATATATATATACATAATGGATTACATATTTATCAACACATATTTGTAATGGATTGGTCCATTATATATATTTATCAACAGTATAAGCTATATATATAATGGTCCATTGGTGCTTTTTGTTGTAGTGATTGGTGATATATGTATATATATATAAATTTCTCTGGGTTACAAAAGAAGGTAAAAGTTATCAACAGTTCACTCCAGGGTGAATAAACAACAATAGCAACCTATATATATATATAAATTAAAAGCTAGCCCCAAGCTCCAATGCAAAACCACACCGAGAGGACTTCGGGTTCGAACCCATCTTCTTCAAGCTCTCCTTGTGAAATTTCTCTGGGTTTCTTCGTAATTTCTCTGGATTGTTTTCTTGCTCTGTTCCAGGTTCATACTCTGGCCTCGGCTCATCTGATGAAAGAGTGGCCAGTTTTGGTATTTCATCTCTTCACCTGTAAGTGCTGCTGCCGGAGATTCGGAGGGGGGGGGAGGGGGGGTGACTGCTGGGGCATGGGGTCTGTTGGGTTGTTCCAGGTTATGACGTTGCCAGTGGTTGAGTCGTTGGTGCTGGTTTTACTCCAGGAGAATGAAGTCGGGTGAGGAACAAGAGTTGATCTGGACAGATCTGAGAATGGAGAAGTTTAGAGAGAGAGAGAGAGAGAGACGAGGGTTGGGGATTTGGAGCCAGCGGTGATCAAGCTCAGGACAACGTGGATGGAGAGGGGATGGGGTGAGGGACCTTAGACTACAAAAGAACAGATTGTGGACCTAATCCATTACTAAAAGTTGGATAGGGACCTTAGACCGATTTTCCCCTAATTTTATATGGATTATATTTGAAAAATATTTATTTTTCACATATATAATTATAATTTAATTATTATGATATTCAAAAAAAATTATCTCATTATATAAATAAATAAATAAGATAGAATATACTTAATTATGTGCATCGAACGGATCAAATTAATTTTTTTTATATTTGATCTTTTGTCTATCTTATTGATGTCTTAATATTAATTTATATTTAATTTTTTTATTTAACTTGAAATTATTTATTAAAAAACGTTTGTATTAATTTAAATTGTATATACCTATATACAATATGTATGAATAATTTAAAAACAAAATTAATACTCTACATAATTAATTTATGTATTTTCTTATTAATCCAATCACAACATACTTATATTTAATCTTTTAAATAAATTTATTTGAGAAATATTTATTTTTCATATATATAATTATAATTTAATTATTATGATGTTCAAAAAAAAAAAATTATCTCGATATAAAAATAATTAAATAAATAAATAAGACAGAATATACTTAATTATGTGTGTTGCATAGATCAAATTAATTTTTTTTATATTTATTTTTAGTCTATTTGATTGATGTCTTAATATTAATTTATATTTAATTTTTATTTAGCATGAAATTATTTATTACAAAACATTTATATTTAATTTAAATTTTATATTCCTATATATAATATGTATGAATAATTCAAAAAGAATATTAAAGTAAAAATTAATAATCTAGATAATTAATTTATGTATTTTCTTCTTAATCCAATTATAACATATTTATATTTAATCTTTTAAATAAATTTTGTGTACTCCTATTTCTACATATTTTTATTATCCAAATAAATATAAAAAAAAAATTAGAATCACTTTTAGTTTTGTATTACTAATTCTCTTTCTAATTTAACTATTATTTTTAATATCAAAATGACTATTTATTTTACTATCTTATAATTTAATATATATCATATGATAATTATACTTTTATAGTACAATAGAACTAAAATTATCAAAATCAAAAAATAATTTAACTAAATTTATTATATATAAGTATACTTTTGTAGAATGATAAGGTTAAGATTATTAAAATAAACAATTTAAATTATTTTAGAGAAAATTGGTGAAAAATCTATTTTAACAATTGTCTAAGGCATTAGGTTCAAGGGATGTTTTTTTGTTGATAAGAGGTCCCCGCTTTATAAAATAGTTTGTGAGAAATCCTAGAAAACATTTTGTATCTAATTTTAACCCTAGACTTTTTTTATTATCTATTTGACTTTTCCTTGACTATCTGTTCAAATTTTTTTTATCTGTTTAATTTTTTTGTCTATCTATTCAAATTTATATATATTTGTTCAAATTTTTGTCTATTTATTGAATTTTTATAATTTTTTTTTTTGTCTGTTCAAATTCATACTATTTTCAAACTTTCTTTCTCCACTTCTCTTTTCTCTCTCAATCTAGTGAATTTTGTTGAATCTATCAGTTAAAATTTTAATCTATCTGTTAAATTTACTAAGCTTATTTTTAATCTATCTGTTCAAATTTTGATCATATCTATTCAATTTTTTCATTCTATTTGTTTAAATTTTGATAATATATTTTTATATGTTCATTTTTTTTTTACCTGTTCAATTTTTGTATCAAGCACAATATTATCTGTTCTATTTTAGATCAAACACAACATTTTCTATCTAACGCTATGTTTGGTAACTTAAGAGAGAAAAGAAAAGAAATGATTACTTAAATAATAAAAGAAAAGAAAAGAAAAGAAATGATTGTAATTTCTTTCCTTTTTGTTTGGATAAGTAAAAAATAAAAGAAAAGAAATGATTGTCATTTCTCTCATTCTTGTTTGGTTAGATTTCATTAAGAGAAAAGAAAAGAAATTATTTTATGTTATATTACCAAAACAACCTTTTTATATTTTCAATCATTTTATTTCTTTTATTTTTATAGGGGTAAAATTGGTATTATGAAAATATAAACATTTGTGGATTTCTTTTCTCTCCCAATCTCTCCACTTTTGGGAAGATTGAAAATAAGGGTTATGAGAGAAATGAGTTTCTCTCCATTTCTCTCTATTTCTCCTCATTTCTCTTCACTTAAGATAACCAAACAAGGAAGAGAAATACATTTCTCTCTAATTCTTTTCTTTTCTCTCCAAATCACTCAATCCAAACACAGTGTAAAACACAACAGATAGAGAGATAACCAACAACCACAAATCAACAACAATGACCAACAACAATCAACAAAACACACACACACACACGCACACACACGCACACACACACACACAACATTGATATGTCCATTTAGCTTCAAATCAGAGACTTCTTCACTAACCTTACTGAGTGTGATATGTCAATTTCTTACTGGAAGACACCACGAGGAGAGCTTGAGCTACACATTTCAAACAGCACCATATTCAGAAACTCAAACCAACATATCAAACACACATGCATATGAATATATATATATATATATATGGAGATAGAGAGAATAAAAAATTCAACATCTATTCAACATTGACCTAGAAAACATATGAGACTCCTCTGCCTCAACTTCCCCCCAACCAAACTCTCCTTAACCTCACGCACTGTAAACTCCTCTTCCAATGCATCACCAACTTTGTCTCCATGAATCTCATGGCCAACACTCTTCTCCCCGTCAGCGTATTTCAGACTATGATACACTAGCTTCATGAGATGCCCGACTTCACCCCACGCGCCGACGCTCTCTTTATCAACGTCAGTACTCTCATCACCGAGTGGTTGTCGACGATGAAATCGACAGCGCAGTCGGGGTAAGCCTTTTCTATCTATATGGATGGGCAGTCACCTCTTCCGTGACTTACTTCTTCAGTAGTGGCGCACGGCGGAGGAAGAGATCATGTGCCAGAGAAGGCCTGAGCTCGCCGTTGTTTGTCGGCACGATCCTAGATCTCAGATCTGGAGACTCGGATCTGGATTTCAGTCTTTTCGGTGGCCTCCTCACTGCTATCATTTGTTGGTATTTTTTCATAATAATACAAGAAAAATATATAAAATAATTAAATAAAAATGAAAAAATATATATATATTTTTAATTTAAAGAATGAAATACAGAATAACATATACAACTAAAAATACAGAAATAAATTAGATTATATTATTACGGTGATGCTTCCGACCCCCAGTGGCACCTCCAGTGACGTGGCGCGCTGCCATTGGTTGAAAAAAAAAAAAAAAAAAAAAACAGTTTTTTTGGCCAATAGGAAGAGACCCCCAGCACCCCCACTGGGGGTCTCATGCATTTTCCATATTATTAATAGAGCAAATTATTAACATGAATAACTAAAGATTAGAACTCATCTTTGTAAACTAATTTTTTGAAAAAATAAGAACAAATGATGAGAAAAATAGCAAACCGAAGCCTGCATTAGACAGATTCCTTAAAGCAGATTCACCGCCTCCCAATGGATGCTGGAGGTACGTCGGCGTCTGTCTCACAAGATATGACTGTCGAAACCAGCTAATGCAAAAGTACCTTTTGAATTGTTTTGGTGAACTTGACAATGGTTGCACTCTTTTTAACAAGAACCAAAGAAGGGGTTAGCAAAAAAAGATAGAAAAAATTTTCTTTGGTAGAAAAAAAACATCTCCAACTTTTTATCTCAAAATACCATCTCCATTTTCCATTAAAAACATCTCCAAAATTATCCTATCAAGTTAGAGGGGAAATGCCTCTATTTATACAAGTACAGGAATCCTTAGCCATAAAGGCTATACATCAATAGGACTATCAAATGTCATTAACTACGGCCATCAACTCTAGCCATTAGGGCTAGAGTTACAAAGGTTGAAAACCTATGACCACTAATATGGTCATCAACTCTATCATCAAAAGATGAGAGTTACAAACCTTATATTTCTCATGTGTTTAATATGTACAAATAAATATGTATATAATGATGTTTGTGACACCCGATTTTTTTTTAAAATTTTAATTCAATACCGTGATTATATCAATAACTCATGAGTAGGAAATACATATATATATATATAATGATTAATAAATAAATAGAATTTCTTATTATATCAAAAAAGTGCATAGTGGAAGCTTGTGGATTAAAAAGTTAGAAATTAAAAGATTACATCGTTCAAAGGGATAGATTGTGGGACACCGCACTTTGAGAATATTAAATATTTTAGTAAGCGGTTAGTGATGTTTTGTAGTTTGGTGGTGAGATTTTTAGATTTGAACCTAACTTATAATCATACGTAATTTTAGGATATCATTGTGAATTTCTGAAAAAGGTAATAACTTTTAGAATTGAAAAATAAATAAATAAATAAAAAGCCAAGTAAGATTTTTGGCCAGGTAAGCTTTCTGTGAGCTAAGGGTTAAAGTGACTCTTGGACAATTCTTGAGGTAAAAACTAAGGGTCAAGGATAGGTGGCAAGAGGGGAAATTACCTACGTGTATGCTTCTGTTGCTTGGGCCTCAGACTTAGTTGTGTATAAATAGGGAGGGTTGGTGCTGTAGTAGGGGGCATTCGAGCAAGAAACGCAAATATAAGGGATTCAGGTTGTAGAGGAGCCTCAGAAACGGGGAGTGAGTCAAGGCTAATTTAGGAGTAATTTAAAAGTGAGTTATATTATACCTTGAGTTACCATAACATATTTTACGTATGTTTTGAGTTACCATAATTTATTTTATGCAAATTGTGTTTTATAAATTATATTACTATTTAATTACGTTGATTATTTTCTGAACTCTATTTGCTTAAATTGAAACCCATGGATATGTTTTTTTAAATTTTAGAAATTATTTGACAATGAGTTAATAAACAATTATTTTCTGTAAGTACTACCACGGGAGTCCCACGCCTTGGGGGACTTAAATAAACCATTGGCTTCTGTTTGGCCACTTTGTGGTCCTCTGTTGTCATGGATCCATTGGCCTTTATTCTGTTTGTCACTCCAGTGACCTTTGTTCTGTTCTGTACTGTGGTTGTGGTTATTTGCATAATTTTTGTATGTCAGTTTCTGCCACTTAAATAATTTGTTTATTCAAATTAAGTTATGTTAATGTTTTAGCTTAAATAACTATCCATGGTTATTTTTGTGCCCCTATACTCATAGTATAATATTTCTCACTCTGCCATGTGCTTATAGCTATTACCCATTTCAGGTGACGAGATTTAGCAAGATCAAGATAGGGAATAAATCGATATGTTTTTTTATTTTTTATTTTTTTTTACTATAGCGATTCTAGTTTATACCCGTCTTTGGTGGTATTCAAGACTCCAGTTGTATGGGTTAGAAAGGTTATTCATATCTTGTTTTCCTCTCTATTTTGGTTATCGGGTTGTAATGGTACGTTTGGAATAGGTTGGTTGCTTCCTTTTCAAAACCTGTGTTGCCTAGATTTTGGTCTCCCTGCTCGAGCGGGCATTCTTACGCTCGAGTGGGCTTAAAAAATTTTGCTCCTTCGCTCGAGCGTCCATTCCCACGCTCGAGCAGGATTCTACAACTCTCAGTTTTTTCTTGCAGGTCTGTAGATACTGAGTGAGTCCATTCAACGCTCGAGCGTCCAGTTTCACGCTCGAGCGGGAGTCTGTGTCTGACGCTCGAGTAGGGCTTCTCATGCTCGAGCGGACTGTGTGTATTTCAGTTCGAGAAGATGACATTTTGAATCACTTTTTCTTATCTCTCTCTCTCTAAAACTCACCAAAAAGTTTGTTCTTGAGCCCCTCTTTCTAGAATTCATCTTCTCTCTTAAATGTCATCTAGATCCATTGATCTTTTCACCTTTGTGCCTTTAACAAAAAGGTAGAGCTTGTCAAGATCTACATTTTGATCCGAAAAGAAGTGGGTTTCGGCATTCTTGGAGTTTGTCTCTTGTGTGGTTCATCTTCTTCCTTTGGGGTAGGGATTTTTCTATACTTTTATATGATATTTAGCTTAGTTATTTGTTTTTTGTGTAACAATGGTGTGATTTGGGGTATTTTAAACAAACATGGGTTTGAGGAATATAATACAAAGAAGGGTTTTGGGTGTAGATGAAATTGATATTTGTGGGGTTTGAAAATAATGATGTGTTATGTCTAATTTGATAATTTTGGCGCTTGGTTTATATTTGGGAAAGATGGGGAAATTTCCCTAATTGGGTCAAACTATTATTTTGTACAAAAATTGGAATTGGTATTAGAAATGTGAAATTGGGTGAGTATTGATATTAATGGTGGAATTGGTTATGTATTAACTTGATCTTTTGAAAGTTTTGAATAAATTATCTGTTAAGATTGAATATCTGTTTAGAGATAATTGTATTGGAGTATCGGTGGATGATAGCTTTGGATTGTTGTAGGAATCGCATGTGGATTAGGCAAATTGAAACAACCCTTTGATGGTTATCATTGAATATGATTATGATCATATACATTGTCTATGTAAGTATGTTTGGAAATGGAAAGGGGATATGCTTCATGTTTGATTATTATTTTAATACATTGCATATGTATGGATATTTATTTGGGATGAGAAAGGGGTTGGACTCCACTATAATTAAGTTGGCCGGAGTGTCCTGGGTAAAAATCCAGAAATTATACATGAGTGCCTAGCCCGCGGACGAAATATCCGTAAAATGACAATTGTAGTGCTTGTATAGTCTACGTTTACATGGGTTCCGTTTGATGGTTGCTCGCGGACGAAATATTCGTGAAATGGAAATTTGAAGTGTTTCATGCATGTTTGTTGTATGATTTGATATTCATTGAGTTATGAATCCCAGTTTGCTTGTTGAGGAATAATGATGTTGAACCATGAATGAGGACATATAAGTGAATGGAATAAGAATTGAAAGTGAATGGACTAAGGTCTTAAGTTGAAATTTGATGAACATATGTATAATTGCAAAAGGTTTTGACACAAACATTGTTTATGCACTTGTACTTATATCTTTGCTAAGTTTCATATATTGTGTTAGATGATCTCTACTGGGCTGTGGCTTACTTTATTTGGGAATAACATTTTCAGATAATGATGACATGCCTCCTCCAAGACAATAGCATTGGATGGACCTTTGAGAAGCAAGAGCTTTACCTCTTGTTTATTTTGTATAGCCTTGGGCTAAATTTGTACTAGGCGAAACTCATTTTGTTATAACCAAGCTAAGGCTTGGAAAGGTGTAAGCCAATAGGGTATTTATTTTTGATCAAACTCTCTTGTACCTTTGACTTCTTAAAATGAAAGGACTATTCACTCTGATTTATGCTATCATTTATATATGTTTGTGGATGTAATTATATTATATTTTTGGGGATCTATATTTTTGATCGGACTCTCATAATAAAATAAAGTCCAAATGACTATTTTTCCTTTTAATAAACTTTTGGTACTCATTTATTTTATTTTAATTTATTTAATTTATCCGCTTGTGCTACTACTGCAAAAATTTTAAAATTATTTTATTTTTATTATCTTGTTGCGATGCCAAACCTTTGGGTACCGGGTTTGGGTCGTGATAAAAGTGGTATTAGAGTAATGGTTTTTGGGTTTTAAAAATAATAATAAAAAAAACACTTCAATTTGTCTAACACGATTAAACCGTTTTATAACTATTTCTAGGCTAAGTTTTCCTGTATTGTAGGAAATGGCAAACCTAATGGAGTTATTCTGGTTTGAGCCCCCATGAGCTCATCTTGTCCCAAACCTACTAGAGGTCTGGGGAGATTCAGAGAGTCTTGTTAGGCAAGCCCACCCAACATTTGACTGGCTCATGGGGAGACCGGTATACTTACAGGATGACCCCGATGATGATTTCTTGTTTTGGAGACTTAGCTGAGGTAGCACATGTGAGAGGTACATTGGGCCGACCCACATTGTTGGTCTTGCTTCGAACCTAGGACAGTTGCACTTTTTGGTCGCACCTTTGCCCCTGGGCTTTGTAGAGAGGAGAGGGCACGCATACCCTAGTAGCCACATACGCACTACGACACCTCCTTCACAGCACATTATCCATACCCCAGCTATGGATTTCACTGACAGTGCATCATACTTGGAGATACCGATACCGGACGGGAGTTTTGGGGTTATGATCACAGTGTTCCTATCTACATAGTCCGGGTGGTATGGCGTTGCTTTGGAATAGAGCACAATGGGTGGGAGTTTGAGTTCCTTATGCAGGGTGAGTTTGCGGGGTTATTTTATGGCCCAGTTTTCTAGAGCTAGTTTTTGTGGTGGCCTAACGGTCCATTTTAGACGTCCGACGAGGAGATTTTTGTGACCTGACCATGATTGGTCTAATCTAGATGTTTTTGTATTAGTAGGATTAGACACTAACTCTTAACTGTTATTTAAGTATGTTGTACTAACATCTTTTCTTTTGCATAAGTAAAACAAGTGTCGTGTAAATGATATATGTGTTCTTATAATATCTTTGTAAATCATAGATATGATATTGCGATGATTAAATCCATAAAATTTGGTTCAATTTTTTTTTTTTTTTTTTTTTCCAACTAACCATTTTCACCCTGTAGTAATGACTAATGATGGAAATGGAACTAGATCGTCGCTCAGCGGTGCCGACCTAATGGAGCAAATTATGAAAAGAGCAGTTACTAGTTTTCTGCGAGCCCTACAAACCAACATAAATAGTGGAATGCTTGAACGGCGAGAAGAGCCAATTACAATAAAACAATTCTAGGACTTGAAACCCACCACATTCACCTACAGTATAAACCTACTGGTAGCAGAAGCTTAGGTTAGAGACATGGAGAAGATTTTTCGCGCGCTACCTTGCACAGAAAGACAGAAGGTAACCTTCGCCACATTCACCTTCAAAAACAATGCATAGGAATGGTGGCTTCTTACCCTGGAGAAAGAAGATATTGTGACTTGGGCAAGATTCTTAAAAGTATTTTATGAAAAATACTTTCCAAATTCGCTGTAGGAACAAAATGCATCAGAATTCATACATCTAAAGCAGGAAACCATGACAGTGGCCGAATACGAGAGCAAGTTCACGCAACTAGCTCGATTTGTGACATATGTCATCCCCATCGAAGCTTGAAAAGTAAGGAAATTTGAAGCAAGATTGAATGCTGAAATCAAGGACAGGCTTGAGGTTTTGAAACTACCAACCTATGCGGATGTGGTAAATCAAGCATACATTGCGGAAAAAGGGATTAAAGCCTCGCGCTTTGGGAAACCAAGCTAAAGAAAGTGATTTTGGGAAAGAGATAATAGAAGATTCGGTGTTGTGCCTCCCAAGAGGGTAAATACGGGCACAACCAGTTCAACCAGTTCAAGTAATCAAGGTCCTACTAACCTCAAAGGTGGCACTAATCCTAATTGTCCTACTTGTGGAAGGGCTCATTGGGGACGATGTCATCGAGACTCAAAGCATGCTTTAGATGCGGTCAAGTTGGCCACTTACTGAGAGATTGTCTAAAGCTTACCAATCTTACAGCCGGCCCCTCTAAACCAGTCAAAAAACCCGCGGTACCTGGAGGAGTGAGGAAGGACCAAAAAGACCAAGGAAGGGCTTTTGCCTTGGTACCTGGAAACCCAGAACTTACCGAGAATGTTGTGTCAGGTACACTTTCTATCTGTGGTGATTTAGCTCATGTTCTCTTTGACTCTAGTTCTACTCATTCTTCTGTTGCACCACACTTTGCTTCCAAGTTAATATCAACACCTGAACCCTTAGGATATGTATTATCTGTTTCTTTTCTTTCTAGTAATTCTACTCTTAGTGCTGATGTGTACAAATCTTGTACTGTATCCTTAAAAGGTGAAACCTTACACGTAGACTTGATTCCCCTCTGCATTAGTATCTTTGATGTGATCTTAGGAATGGATTGGTTAGCTGCCAACCATGCCTCTATCGATTGTGAAGCTAAAAAAGTCTCCCTTCGGTCACCAAACCAACTCGAGCTTGTCTTTGATGGAACTGGAGTCTTTACCCCTCCATGTGTCATATCCTTCATGACAACCCAACGGCTTCTAAGAAAGGGTTGTTGTAGTTGTATCTATTATGTGATCGGTAGTCAACAAGAAGCCCCCATACTAGATACAATCCCTGTGGTTCGCGATTTCCCGGATGTATTTCCTGAAGACCTACCTGGTACCTCGGTTGATCGAGAAATCAAATTCACTATTGAAACCTAACCTGGTACACAACCAATCTCAAAAGCCCCTTACTGCATTTCCATGACAGAATTAAAAGAGTTGAAGATTCAACTCTAGGAACTACTAGATGTGGACACCCCATTCTTGACTGCCCTTAAGACTTGGGCGCTTGATTCCGAACACCTGGTGATGAAAGTTACACTGTGCAATCTTTTGAATTCTCAGCGAAGAAATTTGGATTCAAGCTTTAATTCCAAACCTTGCAACCCATTTTGGACCAAAACTATTTTGACCAAAATTATTTTAGACCTTAAAACCCTCTCTTTCAAAATATGTTTTTTTGAAAATATTTCTACGATGTTTCGAGGATCGCATTTCGTTAAATATTTGCACTTTTCGGTAAACCGAGTAAGGACAAAGTGGAAATAAATGAAAAAGATGTGAACGCTTTGAAAAATCTTTCAAAACATATTATTGATAGGTTTGGAATTGAAGAAAATTGGAGGAGAGGGAAGAAACCTAGTTGGGGAAGAAGTTGGGCATAAACCATTAAGAGAGAACCGGGCAGCCTTTACTAAATCAGGTCTATCCTTTTGTACACTTGGACTTTAGTTGTGAGGCCACCACTATTGAAAATTAGACTTTTGGGGCTTCACTTTGGACTCAAGAATCATCTAAAACCAAGTTCGGATGGCGGAGATATGGCTGTGTGAAGTTAGGCATCAATCCGTTAGGACCAAAACTGAGCAGTCTTCACTAAGATAGACATATCTCTTAGCACACTTAGAATTTAGCTTTGAGGCCACTTTCATTGGAAAGTAGACTTCCGGGGCTTGAATTTAAGCTCAAGAATGACCTACGAAGGTGTCACACCCCAAACCCGCCCCTAAAAGTTTCGGGCATGACTTATTCAGAAACGGACACTTAACCTGATATACGTAATATATGGGGCCTGAACGGAAGCATTAATAATATAAAATAACATAAAACATCATCCATTGAGCTACCACTACCATGCCAGGACCACAAACATTGCGTTAGGTAGATAATATACAGGAAACATATACTCAAGCTTCAGTTACAGTCATTCACATTCATACACAAAGTATTAAAGAAGAAGGGGTTATATACATTCAACCATAGGCAGACAATCAAAGCATGAGCCAAAAACCTAATAAAACTTTACAAATGCATGGGTTTCATCTTAAGTGCCTGGACACACTAAGGTTGACAAGAGAGAGACAAGCCTTAAGGGTTAGGATTGGCCTCCCGGTTGATTACCGACGGAAATAGACAAAATATAGAGTGAGTAAAACTCAGTGAATAATAGCACATAAATAATGTAATGGTTAACTTAAATAACAAAGCATATAACTGTAGAGGCATATGATTAATTACACTCTGTAATCATTTCTAGAGCGGCCATGGGCCCAATGTCCTTAACAAGGTGGCTTATCAGCCCAGAAATAACAGAATGACTTATCAGCCTAGAAATAACAGAACGACTTATTAGCCCAGAACAGAACGGCTTATCAGCCCAGAAATAACAGAACCGCTTATCAGCCCAGAAATAACAGAATGGCCATCGGCCCAGATCACATATGTATGGATTCAAGAGGTGGCTCGTACGGATTCTAGAGGTGACTAGCATTGCAACACTTAGTTCCGTACAACACTTTGTTCTATACCAGAAATAATAGGTCTTATCATGTCATGGCATAAACAGAACAAACAACAAAATAGAATAACCTCAGACATCATCAGAACAGATTAGTTTCAAAGTTATACAGAGGCACACAGATTCTTCCAATCATTCACATGAGTTAACGTAGTTAGTTCACATTTAACAGAATACCGATGATAATTATTAGCAATAAGGATAGCGTATCCCACAGGTTATACACGTGCCATCACAATACTATTTGTAGAGACAAAACAATGTACCTCAGAACAGTCTTGATTCATCATTGAAAAAACAGAATGATTCGGGATACACAAGCATCATTGTTCCACTTGATCATTATGAATCATTAAGAGTAATTTACGGATAACAGAACATTAATAAAATATCTTTTAACGGTAAGCGAAATGCACTACTATAGTATTATCCAATTATGCTAATCCTCTTTAGCAGATATCTATGTCACAAGACATATATTGAACCAAACAGATGATAGGAGTTCCTGACAGAACATTCGGGGTATTACGTTCCCATTCAAAATATCAAGTACCCGGTAAGCGGGGTTACTTTCACGAGCTTTTTCTGTTAACCAATTCCAAATCAACATACACGTTAACATAGTTGCCCACGGAGAACAGAATGTTAATAACAATAATTATTAACAGTACTAGATGTACATTGATAGTACTATTACTCACAGTGATAGATTCTGGAAGCAGTGGGACGATATCCTCGTCTTGACCTATAAACACAATGCACATAGTATCATAAGATTATAGCCGATTCCTTACTTTACTCTTAATCAATTAGTCATATCGGTTCCAAAATCCTTAATTCTTAGTAGGTTATAATCCATGCCTCAGAAAATACGAGGAATCGATAGAAGAAAGGTTCAGACGAAGAAACAGTACAAACTCAGTAAACAGAAAGTGAATAGTCGCCACTAATTTTAGCATAATTATTTCTGTATTTAGAATTTGGGAGTGAGACCACTTCCATTGGAAACTAGACTTCCGGGGCTTGATTTTAGGCTCAATAATCACTCAAAACAGAGTCCGGAGGCAAAAGATATGCTTGTTCAAAGTTACAAGGTAAAAGCTGAAACAGAGTCGGCCGCTCGTGCGCCCACTTTGGCCGCTCGTGCGGCCCAATTCCGCTTGAGCGGAAGAACCCGGCCGCTCAAGCGCCCAAAAGTAGAATCAAAACCTCTTTTTTTCCCTCATGCTCCGCTCATGCGGTGCCCGTGGCCGCTCGTGCGGTCTGGGCAAAAACAAACAATTCGAAAATGGGTTATTCTTGCTCCAACACTTGATTCTTCCATTTTTCAAAGCTTGTTTTCAATTTAAATCATTCAAAAACATGTATAATTAATGAAATACATGGGATTATGATTGTTTCCTAAATTAAAACATCAAAGATACAATGAATCTTTTAGTAGGGAAATCAATCTCTTCATTTCTTTCTTTCCCAAGACTTCCTCCATATTCATATATATCTTCAATTATATATATAATTAACCACAAGATGAGCAAATATAACAAATTTACTCCTCAATCAAGCAACTCTAATTTATTTACATATAAAATCTTCCATTTAATCCTTGATTCTTTGTGGTAGATGAGTTATCCACAAGGATGAAATTAAAGTCACATACCTTAACCCAAATACATGTTTTTCCCAAAATTGCCATGGTCAATCTCCTTCCTCTTCTTCAAGCTTCCATGAGTGGTGAGCTCTCTCCCCCCTTTGCCCTCTCTTCTCCCGGTTCTCTCTCTCCCCCAGATATTTTGTTGAGTCCAAAAATGATAAGCTCCAACTCACTTAACACACACACACACACACACATATATATATATAACAAACACATAGCTTTTCACAATAGAGAGGCCAAACACGCCCTTACGAATCGCGTAAAATTAAATTTCAATTAAACTTTCTAGACGACTCTAAAAATTACGCTGATCTTAAATATGTCCTCTGTTCCGGGTTCTGAAGCTTCTAAGGCCCTCAATTTACAGTAAAAAGTTCATCATCCAAACGCACATTAACGAATCAGACAAATTAGATTTCCAATTAATTTTCCCAAGTAGTTCTAAAAATTCCCATTAACATACCCAAATGCTCAATTTTGATTTCTGGATCCGTAAAGGTCGGTAATTCAATTTTAAAGCCGTGACTCAACAGATAATCTCCTCAATTGAATAGATATCATTAAATTAAAATGCATTAACCCACAAGGACATAAAAGTAATTTCAGATACGGAGTTTGGGGTCGTTACAGAAGGAGTCTAGATGAAGGAGATATGCCCTTTTGAAGTTGGGCTTGAGTGTAGTCAATGAGGGCCGGCTGGGTCTATGTATAACCGGCCGTGCTTCACCGATGCCCGGCCGGGCTTGAATGAAAACTTTTCCCGAGAATCCCCTTTAGGCCCGGCCGCGTGTTTTGAGGGCCGGTCGTGTGTTTGGAGGGCCGGCCGGGTCTTGGTGGTGCCAGACAGACAGCTAGTGGGAATTGAACAAATATCTTTGTTTGAAGATATTTTTGATATTTTGGGCTCAAATTCTATAAGTAGAGCTCCTGCATTTAGAATTCAAGGTTGGCAAAATTTTCCAAAGGCTTTGAAGAGCTAAAAAGGCCCTCCTCTATCTTTCTTCCTCCTTGGACTCTCAAACCTCTTTTTAGCTATACATACACAATACATGCACCATTGGAGCTTGTTCTTGGAGCTTTTTGCTGAGATTTCAACCTAAGTTTCATAAACTTGAGGGTGTTGGAATCATGTTTGTTAACTAAGAGCCTATCTCTCTTTGTAAGATGTATAACTTTGCATCTTCTTCCTTACTTCTCTCTCACTCTTTTCCTCTCTTTTCCTTGATTTATACACTATTCTTGGACTGTTTTGTATCCATTCAAAGTGTTTAAAGTTGGATTTAATAAGCTACCAAAAGAGTGGAGAGGGTTTATAGTCTTTCTAGCTCTTTACCTATAGCTCAAGCCTTTCTTTTACACCCTTTTCCTTTGATCCTTACACTGATTTTCAGAGGTAAAAGGAGGCCAAAAATCATGTTTTGAGGTTTAAAAATGGAGGGGTTAGCCACCCCTCCTTTGTTATGCTTACTAGTTTTGTACCTCCTTGTTCTTCCCTATCTTTTGGTGCTCTTTTAATATGATTTTAGCCACTGTTTTGAGGCTATTTTTGGACTGTTTTTGGGATATTTTTAGAGGCTAAAATATGTTTTAAAAGTCCCAAAAGTGGAGGGGTTAGCCACCCCTCTTTAGCTTTGTTTACTGGCTTTGTGCCTCCTTACTTTTGGCTTTGTTTTGTGCCCTTTTAAACATGTTTTAGCTATTGTTTTTTGCATGTTAGAAGCTGTTTAGGGGCTGTTTTAATTTATTTAATTAGTTCATGCTTTGATTAGTTTGTTTGTTTGTTATTTCACTAGTTTGAATACATGGCTTATGTTGTATTGTTCTAAGCTTTACTTTGCTTTATTTCCATGTTAAGAGTCTCACTCTAACTAATCAATCAACCATCCATATCTTTCATTCTTGAGAATGATTTCAACCGATTGAGGTCATTCAATACATGTAAGAGAGATTTACACCTAATGCCTTAATCTTTCCAGAGATTCACTGTCAACGGTGTAATCTCACTCTCATGTTTAGAGGGACCTCTCGTTTGACGTTATTTATTGTTTAGAGGACCTTAACATCACCATGGACAAATGGACTAATGAATGGATATGACTAAAGCAAATTGGCTTAAAATTTGGCTCAACACACTTAAAGAAAATGGCTCAAATAGCTTGAACTTGGCCAGACGTTATGCCAAGCTTCTTGTGTCAAGTGTCATCATGCATCAATCCATGGTGTTTTGATGTCTTTAAAGTGTCTCAACTCCCTTTTTGAGTTCATTTCATGAGAAAAGGGGAAGGGTGGTCTTTTGTATTTCATTCATTGATTTTGTCCAAAATTATGTTCTAGAACATCAAGCAATCAATTGCTCATTGATGTCTTTAGAAGTGATTCCATCATTCTCTTGAGATCTCTCTATAACAGAGAAGTGAGAAAGGGAAAACATAGCTTGAAAAATGCTCTATCTGCCCTGTTTCACCTCAGAGCACAGAAACAGAGTTTGCACCAAATCAATGCACGGCCGGCCCTTTGTAGGCCCGGCTAGGCTTCAATGATGCACGGTCGGCTCTTGGTGTTTGGTCAGCAGTGCAGTTTTGTAGAAATAGAGGCAGTGGCTGAGCAGACAGAGTGGTTTTCAAGCGACGTGCATGCTACCTCCATTCATCTCCTTTGGTGCTTGTATCGAATGCATTTAAATTATTTCATTAGCATAATGAATTGTGTTGTAACACTTTAATTAGTCTAATTAGTTGTTGCTAATTATTTGGAGTTGTAATATTTAATTAGCTTAGGTAGCTAGTTAATTCAAGTGGTGTAATGATTAGTTGATTAGTTTAGCTAGTTATTCATTTAATTTGTAATAATTAGTCTAATTCTTAAATTAGATTAGCTTAATTAGCTTAGCTTAGTTAATTAGTTTTCGCTTTACTCATTCGGACCCTCCTTCGCGAGGGCATAATGTTGTAATAAGTGTGCGTGCGTGTATGTATGTCTTCCAACCCCATGTCTTTCTTCCTTTTATTTAATCGCTTTTGATGGTTAGATTAGGGACATGTTCTGATTAGCATATCGCATGCTTGCATCATTCATTAGTGTTGTATGCACCGAAGCTCGGTGCATCATTCAAACTACATTGCCATTTCAATATCTATTTGAATACGTGTTTAATCGCATGTTATCAAATTACTTCGTATGCCATATCAGTAGTCGAGCCTATTAATTGCATTATTGCATGCGTTGCATTAGGCATCTTAAGATAGTTAGGATCATGAATTTTTCTAACTAGTTTTTGTTTTGGCTTGGAGTACTCAGTAAGTCTTTATGCTTTAGCATACTTGCATGAGTGTGATTGCTATGTTGCCGTATTTCGCATGCTTGCCATGAAGATATGTGCTTATTTGCTAAACTGCATGAATGCTTGTGGATGGAGGCTTTGTTGTTTGGATTGGAACGATTTAATGAATGTGTGTTTTAAGCCCACTATGTTGTGGCAAATCATGTTTCAAAGCCCACTTGAGGTGGCAAATCCGCATCTTTTAAGCTCACTTGAGGGTGGCAAATTCAAACCATTTTTGAAAAACAAACATGACTTGAAATGTTCCAATCCTTGCGATTTAGTCTATACTTGCTTGCGTGCGTCACATAGTAATGTTAGCTAATAATCGAAATAAGAACACATAACGTTTATAAAAGAACATATCATGATTAGTAGAGGCCGATCTTTGATCGGGCGAGTGGGGGTGCTCATTTCAGGACCTTCCCCTCTCGTACCCAAGTTCCCGAGCCGAGACAACTTTGGTGATAATGGACACATGGCCTTTGGCACGAGTCATGGGTTTTCTAAATTTTTCCAAAATAAAATATTTTGGTGGCGACTCTGTATCTGGCAAAGCAGTCCAATTTTGGCATTATTTGATTTAAAATTGATTTTCCGAAAAGGTTTGGCAGATTTGGACTCTTTGGTATTTATCAGTTTCACATTGCACTTTGTGAGATTAGATTCAGAACCACGGGAGTCCGAACTGAGGCCATATTTTCAAACCTTCTGAAAGGCAGGGGGCACGGAAAAAGGCAAGCCTACACTAGACAAAGGGTTTTACATAAATAATTATTCCAACTCAACTTAGGGTAAGATTTCATAATTCCCAAACCAAATTCATAATTTACATAAATAGTTATTCCAACTTAACTTAGGGCAAAATTTTCCCCTTTTCAAAATATCAACCCATAGGTCTAAATCTCACCATTTCAACAATAAAGAACCTCATACATAAACCCCCAAGGTTATTTTGTAAATCAATATGAAAACCCCCT
Source organism: Camellia granthamiana (assembly GCA_036172215.1). Taxonomy (NCBI): domain Eukaryota; kingdom Viridiplantae; phylum Streptophyta; class Magnoliopsida; order Ericales; family Theaceae; genus Camellia; species Camellia granthamiana. The sequence goes on from CM069914.1 coordinate 34,904,225, forward strand.
TTTTGTATAGAGCCCAAACCTTAACTTTTACCAAAACCTTCCCAAATCCCACCATTTATACAAAATGACAAATATTTAGGTTAAAGCTCATATTATAGAGTAGAACATCCCTACCTCAAATGGAGAAGCTCAAAGAGGAAGAAGGAGAAACTTGAAGATGCCCCAAACTTGAACTTTTCAGATCAAAAGGAAGCCCACGTGATACTCTATCTTTTTAACAAAGGAAGTAGGGTAAAAGGGCTCTAGATCATGGAGTATTTGTAGAGAGAGTGTGTGCTTTAGAGAGAGAGGCTGCCGAATTAGGGTTTTGGGATGAAAAGAAATCAAAAAGTGATATAAAATCACCCAGCTCTGAATTGATATATATGAGGCTCGCTCGAACGAAGGAGTTGTCGCTCGAGCGACCAGACACAACAATGACCTCGCTCGAGCGTAAGAAGCGTCGCTCGAGCGTAGAATGCAAAGCTTCAGGTCTGCCATGGACGCAGACGCATGCTTGAGCGCAAGAAGTCTCGCTCGAGTGAAGAAACAATTTCACAAGGCTCGCTCGAGCGCAAGAAGCTTCACTCGAGCGATACACTTTCACCTTCCCATAAAAGTTACTTCTGAGAGAAAAACCTGAAGACCTTCATTTCTCGCTCGAGCGCAAGAAAGCTCACTCAAGCGAAGAAGCAAATACACAAGGCTCGCTCGAGCGCAAAAAGCCTTGCTTGAGCGAAGAGGCCAAAATCTGGGCAACAACCATTTGTACCAAAAGACAACCAACATGTTCCAAACTCGCTCAACAAGTCCCAAAACTCAAATTCAAAGAATTAAAGGGAGGAAACAAGACATAAACAACAACATACAATCACGGAATCCGAGTCTGGAACACAATAAAGGTCGGGGTAAAACCGGGATCGCTATAACCTCCCCCCCTCAAAAAATTTCGTCCCCGAAATTTTAGTATAAGTTTCTAAACCAAGATTGCCCAATTTTCAAAATAATTACAATTCAACTTTTATCATCATGACCCATTCACCAGTCATTCCATCTCTTCTCAAGAGAACAATTTCACAATATATATAACTCAACATATATTATCAATATGCGTATTTTGAAATTTAGCTAATTTCAACACATACATCTCAAATTTTTCTCAAACATATTCAATGTTTTATAACAAGTTTACGTTTCCAACAACTTAAACAACATACACATTGGTCTCATAACTCCAAAACATATACAATGTCTCCATAGTTCATAAGCAAGATTAAAGCATCAACATATACTCAAACATCAACAAACAAATCCGGAAATTTCTCACGGACTTCGAATTCACGCTCCCAAGTTGCTTCCTCACCCCTGTGATGTTTCCACAGTACTTTAACCAAGGGAATTGTCTTGCCTCGCAAGACTTGATCCCACCTATCCAAGACTCTCACCGGTCTCTCTTCATACGAGGCATCCTCATCTACCTCTAAGTCGGTCCAATCTAACACATGTGATGGATCCGGCTTATATTTCCGAAGCATACTAATATGAAACACGTCATGCACTCCGAAAGGTTGTGGTGGCAACGCCAAACGATAGGCAACATCCCCAATCCGCTCAAGGATCTCAAAAGGGCCAATAAACCGAGGGGACAACTTCCCACTCTTCTCAAACCTCATCAAACCCTGTCTAGGTGTATTTTCAAAAAAGACACGATCACCCACCTCAAATGACAAAGGTCTCCTCCTACGGTCGGCATAACTCTTTTGGCGACTCTGGGCTGTAACTAACCTCTTACGGATAAGTGCCACTTTCTCCATTGTTTCCCGAACCAACTCCGGACCTAACAAAGGTGCATTACCCACCTCGGCCCAATACACCGGAGATCTACACGGTCGGCCATACAAGGCCTCAAACTGTGCCATGCCAATACTCGATTGGAAACTGTTATTGTAGGCAAACTCCACTAAGGGTAAGTGTCTCTCCCACGACCCTTTAAAGTCAAGGACACAGCCTCGAAGCATATCCTCAAGAATCTGAATGGTACACTCGGACTGCCCGTCAGTCTGAGGATGGTAAGTCATGCTAAAAGTCAATCTAGTGCCTAAGGCACTCTGCAAACTCTACCACAACCGAGCAGTGAAACACGGATCTCTATCTGAGACAATCGTCATTGGGACCCCATGCAACCTCACTATGTCCTGAATATACAAGTCAGCAAGGTAATCTACCAAATCTCTCACGCGCATAAGAATAAAATGCGCTGACTTGGTCAACCGGTCAATTACCACCCAAATGGCATCACTATCTCGTTGAGTCCTCGGAAGACCCACAACAAAATCCATCGTGACATGCTCCCACTTCCACTCGGTTATGGGCAAGGATTCCAACAAACCTGCTGGCCTTTAATGTTCGGCCTTCACCTGCTGACAAGTGAGACACCTCGATACAAACATTGCCACATCCTTCTTCATACCCCTCCACCAAAACTGGCGACTCAGATCATAATACATTTTTGTGCCTCCCGGATGCACTACAAGGTGTGAATGGTGAAACTCTCGGAGTACTTCCTCTTGGCAAGACTCCGGCATAAACAAGCGGTCACGGTACCTCACACTCAGGTCGGGATACACAGACAAACCCTTCTCTACCTTCCCCCTGGAGATCTTCTCCCGGAGGGATTCTACCTCAAAGTCATCCTTCTGTGCCTCTAACACTCGGTTCACAAGTGTAGGTTGTGCAACTACAGAGAACAGGGCTGCAGACTCAACAGACTCGCCCAGATGCAAGTCAAATTCACCAAGGGCACCTAACATCTCCCATTCCTGGATAGCTATACAAGCTACACCACTGATGGACTTCCTACTTAGGGCATTGGCCACAACATTGGCCTTTCTCGGATGATAATGTAACTCGAAGTCATAATCTTCTATGAACTCCATCCACATTCTCTGCCTCAGATTTAAGTCCTTTTGTGTAAACAAATACTTCAGACTCTTATGATCAGAAAATACCTTAAATCTCTCACCATACAGATAGTGCCTCCAAATTTTCAAGGCAAAAATTACAGCTGCTAACTCTAAATCATGAGTAGGGTAGTTTCTCTCCTGTGTTTTCAACTGCCGTGAGCCATAGGTTACTACTTTTCCTTCTTGCATCAATACATAACCCAAACCCTCTCGTGAGGCATCACAATACACTGAATAGTCCAAACCCCTCTCCGAAATAATCAAGACTGGAGCAGTGGTAAGTCTAACTTTAAGCTCTTGGAATGACTTTTCACAAGTCTTACTCCACACAAATTTAACCCTTTTCTGTGTCAATCTAGTCAAAGGCGAAGCTAGTCTGGAGAAATTTTTCACAAATTGACGATAATATTCGGCCAATCCCAGAAAACTACAGATCTCAAAGACATTCTTAGGCTGTGCCCAATGTTACACTGCCTCTATTTTGGATGAATCTACAGTCACCCCTTCCCCAGAAACCACATGGCCTAAAAACTTAACTTCTCTTAGACAGAACTCGCATTTCCCGAACTTGGCAGACAACTTATGGGTTCTAAGCAACTCAAGCACCACTCGCAAGTGTTCCTCGTACTCCTCCTCAGAGGGTGAGTAAATCAAAATGTCATTCACAAAGATGACTACAAAATGGTCTAAGAACTCTCGAAGATTTGATTCATCAAGTCCATAAACACAGCTGGGGCATTGGTTAGTCCAAAAGGCATTACCAGAAACTCATAATGACCATACTGCGTACGGAATGCCGTCTTCGGGATATCCTCCTCGCTGACTCTCAACTGATGGTAGCCCGATCTCAAATCTATCTTAGAGAAACAACAGGATCCTTTCAACTGATCAAACATATCATCTATACAAGGCATAGGGTACTTGTTCTTAACCATAACTCGGTTCAATTTTTGATAATTAATACAAAGTCTCAAGCCCCATATTTCTTCTTAGCAAGAAGGGTCGGTGCTTCCCAAGGTGAAGTAGTAGGGCGTATAAAACCCTTATCTAGTAATTCCTGGAGCTGAATCTTCAACTCACTCAACTCAGCTGGAGCAAAACGATACGGCGCCATGGAAATCAGTGCCGTGCCAGGCACTAAATCAATAGAGAACTCGATCTCTCGGTGGGGTGGTAAACTAATAAGATCCTCGGGAAAGACATTCGAGTACTCACAAACCACTCTTGGCAACACAATCTGGACCTCATCACACTCACTACTCATAAAGCTAGTGAGAAGGCAACTAAGCTCGCTCCACCCGCGCGGATCATACACCTGTGATAAAACTCTACCAACTCGATCTCCCAAGAAATGAAAACAGTCATCGCTCAAGGTACATACAGTAACCCTCTGACGGTAGCAATCTATAACAGCCCAGTATGATGATAACCAGTCCATACCCAAAATGACATCAAAACCAGACATATCCATCAATACAAAAGAAAAGGGAAGCCGACGATCGACGACCTCTATATCACAACCCCGACACCCTTGTTTCAAAATCATCTCACCCCCAACAGGTGATACAACACATAAAAGAGATGCTAACTGTGCCAACTCCAACCCCAAAACTGATGCAAATACAGAAGATATAAAGGAATAGGATGCACCCGTATCAATTAACACATTGGAAACCGAGTTGCAAAAAAAAAAAAGGTATCTCTTACAACAAACGGAACTGGTATAAGATCTGGCACTGTAATAGTATACACGCGCCTTGAAGGTCTCTGATCTACCTGCTCACCTCTCGGAGCTTAAGATTGCTGCACTGACTGAGCCGAAGAGGCTCTTTGATTGGCCCTCGAGGCCTGTATCGGCTGAGCTGGCTGGTAACTCTGTGTCTGCCTCGAACCAGACGCACCAGGTGTGCCACCCAACTACGGGCAAAACCTCTTCAAGTGCCCCGCTTGCCCACACTGATAACAAGTGAGCTGCTGGCCTCTACCCTGACTCTGGCCCTGAGAACGGGCCAAAGATGAAGCTGCTCGCTGCTCTCCTCCCCTCTATGGGCAAGCTGGAGACTTGTGACCCAACTGACCACATTTGAAACAGGTAACGTCTCCCTGACCGCCTCTCCCAGAACCCGAACTCGGCACTGGAAAGGTAGATCTCGAATGCCCTCCCTAGGACTGTTGAGGGTTGGAACCCCTCTGCCTCTTACTGTCCCCCTGACTAACCTAACTCCTCCTGGAGCCCCTCATCCTCTCCTTCTCTGCATGCATGATAGTCTCAAGATGGCCTGCAGCCTCCACAAGGCACCCATACTCTCTAATCATGGACCTGGCCAGTCGAAACATGAGTCCAGTCCTTATTTTCTTCTCGAACTCCAAACACCGACACTCCTCGGTCTCCACTAACTCTGGTGCAAACCTCGATAAGCTAGTGCAAGTGGCTTCAAACTCAACCACTAGTGTATTCAGCTGCTTGAGCTGACAAAACTGGTCCATCAACTTCTCCCTAACAGTGGGAGGTAAAAACTTCTCCTGGAAGGCGTCAACAAAAGCCTTCCAAGTCTCTCCAATACGCCATCGTGCAAACTTCCACCACTAACCCGCGTCTCCCTACAACTGGAAGGACGCCAAGGTCACCTTCAAATCTCCGTCTTCGATGCCAAGCATCTCAAACGTCTTCGTCATCTGTTCCAACCACTTGTTAGCCTTCAGTGGCTCCTTAGAATCTCCCAAAAACTCGTCCAGATGTGACCGGAAGAACTCCCTCTTTAGAAAAGACGGCCCAACTTCAGCTACATGGGCCTGGACTTGATTCTCAATCCTGAGAATGTCCATAGATTCCCTCAATGCTCTTGCCATTTCACGGGCTAAGGCGCCCATGGCCTGTTGACCTACTGGCTCGGCCGCGTTGGCCTGACCCACTCATCCCTCCTGCACCGGAATCTCATCTGGTATAGGCATCTCATGCCTCCTAGGCCTACCACTCCTACCACTAGGATCTCGTCCTGACTTCCTAATAAAGATAACAAAAGGATTAGCACATTTACAAATGTGCCGAAGCTATCTCACTCGCGTCCTAATACAATGGACAATTGTAATTCACTCCATACAAGCACATAATCACATAAACATATACGAATTTCATTTCCGGATAATGATCGTCCCGTGGCGTTGCTATAGTTCCGGTTAGAAACGGCAGTGATCAAGTGCCTTTCCAACGGGACTTCTAGAAACCCATAGACCGGATCAACATCCTAGAAACTAAATCCCATACCCATATAGTCACATAAACATGTTATCATATAAGCACATAAAAACATTACAAGTGAGACAGACCCATTGTGGTACTAACCACTTCCCACGTACCCAAAGTATTCAAACCTGGTACGTTCTGATACCAAGTTGTAACGCTCTCAAAATATTATATAAATCAACCATTCATAAGATCTAGTGACATAATAGAAATGTTATATTTTCATTCATCAGAGTTAATATTACAAAAGATATCACATGCATTACACTTTCATAAATCTTCATCTTGAAACTATAGCATGTAACTCTAGTTTAGAACAACAAAATAAATGCCCTAAGGGCTTACATCTTTCCAAGTTATCACTTGGTTACAACAAAAGAGAGTCAGAACCTCTTTACAATTAAAGCCCTCAGCTTAAAAGAAAACATATAAACACAAAATGAAATCATGAAAGTAGAGCCCTTAGCCCCTAAGCCTCCTAAGCTATGTCCTTGGAGGTGACATGTCACCTGTACCTGAAAATGGTGTCCCAAGTAGGGTGAGCCAAAACTCAGTAGAGATATGCTAAACAATGTATGAGAATTTACTAAAATATGAGCATCAGATAAATGTGCAACATTCTTTACCAACACTTATCCTTTCCAAGGTCATTCAAAATAGATAGCCAATATCTCAATTCATTTCTATTCTTCCATTTCGGGTAAATCAATTAATCAAATGCATCATTATCAAGACAACCAATATGAGACTACAACTCAATGGTTCACCATTTAATACATTCATCAATTCAACACTTCTATTTCTTGCCATTTTATGGAACCATATCCGAGGGAACCGGCACCCATAAATATATAAGATTTCGGGACTTTCACCCTAGACACTCCCGCCAACTTAATTATCAATGAAGTCCATCCCCTATCTCCTCCCAAACAATGGAGTACATCCCCTATCTCCTTCCAAACAATGATACATATACAATGTATTTACACACTTTGTCATATACAATGACTAATCAAAGCACATATTCAATGGTTTAATCAAACCGTCATATTCAATGACATAATCCAATCGATCAGTTTTAATCACCCTAATTCTCATGCAGTTTCTACAACAATCATAGCTATCCTCCACCGATAGCCCAAAACAGATATATCTAAATAGATAAATAAATCTATCAACGGATAATTTATCAAATTCCATAGGTGTGTGATTTATCAAACCAAACTACACCATTCAATCATATATTTCCCCCAATTTCATAATTCCCAAACCAAATTCATAATTTACATAAATAGTTATTCTAACTCAACTTAGGGCAAAATTTCCCCATTTTCAAAATATCAACCCATAGGTCTAAATCTCACCATTTCAACAATAAAGAACCTCATACATAAACCCCCAAGGTTATTTTGTAAATCAACATGAAAACCTTCTTTTTGTATAGAGCCCAAACCTTAACTTTTACTAAAACCTTCCCAAATCCCACCATTTATACAAAAAGACAAATATTTAGGTTAAAGCTCATATTATAGAGTAGAACATCCCTATCTCAAATGGAGAAGCTCAAAGAGGAAGAAAGAGAAACTTAAAGATGCCCTAAACTTGAACTTTTTCGGATCAAAAGGAAGCCCACGCGATACTCTATCTTTTTAACAAAGGAAGTAGGGTAAAAGGGCTCTAGATCATGGAGTATTTGTAGAGAGAGAGAGTGTGCTTTAGAGAGAGAAACTTCCAGATTAGGGTTTTGGGATGAAAAGAAATCAAAAAGTGATATAAAATCACACTGTTGTGAACTGATTTATGCGAGGCTCACTCGAGCGAAAGAGTTGTCACTCGAGCGACCAGACATAACAATGACCTCGCTCGAGCGCAAGAAGCGTCGCTTGAGCGTAGAATGCAAAGCTTCAGGTCTGCCATGGACGCAGACGCACGCTCGAGCGCAAGAAGTCTTGCTCAAGTGAAGAAATAATTTCACAAGGCTCGCTCGAGCGTAAGAAGCCTCGCTCGAGTGACGCACTTTCACCTTCCCAGAAAAGCTGCGTCTAGGAGAAAAAACCTGAAGACCCTCATTTTTCGCTCGAGCATAAGAAAGCTTGCTTGAGCGAAGAAGCAAATACACAAGGCTCGCTCGAGTGCAAAAAGTCTCGCTCGAGCGAAGAGGCCAAAATCTGGGCAACAACCATTTGTACCAAAAGATAACCAACCTATTCCAAGCTCGCCCAACAAGTCCCAAAACTCAAATTCAAAGAATTAAAGGGAGGAAACGAGACATAAACAACAACATACAATCACGGAACCCGAGTCCGGAACACAATAAAGGTCGCGGTAAAACCGGGATCGCTATAATATTTGTTTATGTGAACGAATGTCCTATGTTTGAAATTTATTATGGCATCCATAGATAGTCCTAAGTCATGGGGGATAGCATGTTAATGTGGGTCCATGACATATATGTGATTACAAGATCTCGTTAGCCACTTCATTGTGGTGATATGTGTTTAATCGGTATTTAGAACCGTTTACTCTAGTCGGAAGATGATATGCGATGTGTTCTATGGGATGTACCATTATTATGTTCAGATATGAGAATGATTATGTTATGATCTGTTTTATGATTATGAAATGTTCGGAATTCGTTCACTAACCGCTGTACCTTAATGTTATTCACTTGGTTTTAGCTTATTGTGTGTATATATATGTATAGGTGAGCGTTCTGGAGATCAGGCTTGAAGACTTTTGTCTGGATTTGTGTTCTGTTGTGAGCCAACCATTGTGTCTCACGTGGAGGTTCCTAAAATGTCACGTGTTATAAGCTCCGGTTGTTTCTGTATAAGACTTTGTTTGTTTTTGTTGGCTGTACTTAAGATGCTATAGTTAAGTGTATGGGTATAACGTGAGAATGATTTTTTGGATATGTATATAAAGTTTTAAATACTCTGTTTCATATAAGTCAGTACAACTTATTGGACGATTATATTTATGTTTTTTGCTTCTGCTAGCCCCTTATTTTGTGATTCTATTTCAGAGGCTGTAGGTAATCTCAGGATTACTGGCCTGTTACGGCTCTAAACCTATAGGGGCGAGTTTGGGTCGTGACATGTAATGCTTAGAGGTTTTGTTCTTGGCCATCAATGTAGAATAGTATTGATTGTTGAATAGAACACACGTGTGATGTCATATAGAATAACTGTGTAGTTAGGAATGTATGTGAAATTGAGTTGATGATGTTGATGCGCCTTGAATCAAAGGTATTACACTACCTTCCAACTAGCACTTGTTAAATTAGAGGCACTTTGAATCAGAGGTACCATTACCTTCCAGCTAGCCTGGTAAATTGGTATTGTTGTGAAAATGTGTACCATGTGCCTTCAGTGTCCATGGTTGATAAAACATGGGAGTATGTGTTATTACTCTGTTAATTATCTTTGGATCTATATATATATTATGATGGGTGTTTCATTTGCCCTTGTGATTTAGGCCATAGAAAATGATTGATATATTGAAAGTGTAGTTTGGGATTGTGTTATGAACTGTGTTGTTTTTGTTTTTGTTTTGTTTTTTGTTTTTTTGTTTTTTTCCTAAAAATCTTTTGAAATGGAAATGATTAATTATATAGATAAATTAAAATGAAGTTTTTCTTTAAGTGATGAAAAAAGAAATTTTTTTTTTTTTTTTTGGAAAGGATATACTTAGATATGTATACTTTTATTATAAAAGCCACATTACTTATATAGTATGAGGTGGAGTATTCATGATCCTATCTAACTATTTGTCATAATTGTTTTGAGTAATTAAGATTCCTACTAGACTATATGTTTATCCCATGTTGTTAATAATTTTTCAAGTACAAAGTTGAAGAGTAGTTCAAGATTAGAGAATCTCCTTTATTTGTTGGCCAAGGGGCCTTGTTCTTGTAGGCGGAATGTCATTGATGTAAAGCGGGTCAAACCTTTTTCTTTGTGTTGTAATGTCAGCCTAGGGGCGACTTTATTTAATTGTATTTCATTTGCATGTATGAATAAGAGGGAATCCTTATTACTCATTAATGTGAATGATTATTGTTTTTACATATATCTTTATGGAAATTAATTAATAATAGCGGATGTGGTAATGATTCACTCTGACGGCATTCAAGGGCCATTCAATGTTATTCGGGTAATAAAAGTTCGGGCGCGACACTGGTAGTTAGAGATGGCGGCCAGAGATGGTCACTGGAGGTCGGAGGTGGTCGCTAAAAATCATCACCGAAGGTCGAAGGTTGTCGCCATTGACCGGAGGTAATTGTTCTCAGTGATAAGTGATAACAGTAATGTTGTGGTTAACTATTGAATTAGATAATGTGAGGGTATTTTTAGAATATTCATAATTGAAAAAAATAATAAAATTTGTAAGTAAATAAGTCCGATTAATAGGACCAACCCGTAAGTGTCCCTTTAAGAATGATATGGCTATTCATTTTCAGCCATAGGAGGCAAATTAGTGGGCTACAAAGATAAGTCCATCTTGGGCTACGTAGGGGTGTGGCCCACGTTAAACTTTGTGAGTTATGATATTTTCGGCGAAAAATAATATTATTTTTTTGTAATTTAAGTAAAATGTAATTTTAATCTTTATAATTTTAATTTTGTAATTTTTTTAAATTTTATTATAATGTGATTTGTCCGTCACTTACCTTTAAAATTTTAAACGGGTAAAAATCACGTATAAAACAAAAGAAACTAACGTGCAATTCAAAATAAATTATAGGGACCACCAGTGTAATGAATAAATTATACTAGTGATCTCTATAGTTTCTTTTAAATTCTACTTTAGTCCCTCTAATTTTGAAATTGATCTTTTTTTCGTTTAAAATGTTAACCAAAAATGACAAATAAAAATGTAAAATTTAAATTATTCAAATTAAAATTATGACCACTAAAGTCAAATTTATCCAATTTTTGGTCTTGTGAGACAAAAAATTGGGCTATTTAAGCCACTTAAATTGAGACACTTAAGGTTGAATCTTTTTAGGCCTTTCTGGCAAAAGGAACATAAGCAATTATGGGCCGATCTTATGATCCAACTTAATAATTAATATGTAGTGTTTGATAAATTTGAAAATTAAAAAATAAATATTAAAAATTGAATGTTAAATTTGATATGCTGAAAAGTTATTTGATAAAATTTTAAGTTTTGAATTGAAAATAAATTATTTGATATGTGTAAGATCAAATTTGAAATTCATAATTTTTAAATTATATTTTTTAATTTTTATATTATGATGGTGGTAGTGGGGGTGTTCATGGTTCGGTTGCGGTCGGGGAACCTCCAATCCGCCATTCGTCCGCCGGATTGGTGGATGCGAATTGAGCGGATTGGTGGATGGATGCGAATTGAGCAGATTGGCAGATGGATGCAAATCAGTTTGGCGGTTTAAACTTTTACAAATTTTGAACATAATACAACTTGTCAACATTTTTTTTTGTGTGGATAACAATCCAACTGAATATAATCAAAAGATTATTAAGTAAATTGTCAAATATCAATAATAAATACATATAAGAAAATCATGTATTATCAAAATTGCTTTATTACTTTTTTTTTATTCAAAAACTATTTAATTTGATTTTTTTTATTTAAAAAAATGCCAAAATTAAGTCTTATATTTTCCACACAAAAATACCAAATATCAACACTTGCCATTTGATAAAAGGATTTCCAAATTGAAAACATAACAGAACATTTAAATTCTTTTTCAATTGAAAATACAAACAGAATATCTAAACAAATTGAAAGTACAAAGTCTTACAAATTACTAGGGGTGCTCGCGGTTTGGTAGTTCGGTTGTGGCCAAAGGAACCTCAAATCCGCCATCCGTCTAAAATTAGGCAGATTAAAAAAAATCAATTTGTAACCGTCCGCTCATCATCACGTATCCGTCCAAAATGTAGCGGATCGATTCGGTTTGGTTCGGTCAGTTTAGGAGGATCAAAATATCCATTGCTCACCCCAGTGGCTGTAGTGGTGGCGATGGCATGATGGTAGTTGTGGTGCTAGTAGTGGTAGTAACGGTGGTGGTGGCTGCAGTTAGGGGTGTGCGAGGTGTGGTTTAGGCGGTTTGAGAGTAAAATTACAAACTGAATGGCAGGTTAGCGGATTAGCGGATTGACAAATTGCAGTTTGGGCGGTTTTTGGCGGATTGAAAAATATTCTAACTAATTATCATACATTTGCATAACATATAACACTAATTTGTATAATATTTTTTAGATATATAACACAAAGTAATTTTACATAATATGTTTCATATATATAACCACTTATTTATAATAAATTTCATATCTTAAATCTCTCTCACACTCATTTTTACATTAATATTTTATTGGAAGATAAAAAATATATATGTATTAACTATAGCGGAGAAGAGCGGAGCAGTTCGGTTGGCGGATTATAAATTTTAAAGTTTAAACCGCAGTTAGTGGTTAGAGCGGTGCGGATTAATGTGGATCGGTACAGTTTTAGTGGATTCGGCGGTATTTTGCACAGCTCGAGCTGTAATAGTGGTGGCGGCGGCATGATAGTAGTAGTGGTAGTGGCGGTAGCGATGATAGTGGTAGCTAAATGATAGTGGTGCTTATGGCAACAATGATAATGGTGATGAGGTGATGGTAGTAATGGTGGTAGTGGTGGTGGCGGCATAGTGATGGTAGTAAGGCGGCATGATGGTAGTGGTAGTGATGGTGAGTTTTATAATAGTGTATATTGATGGTTATGTTTAGTATTTATAAATTCAATCGGAATTAAATAAATTTCAAATGACTTTAATTTTTTTTAAGTTTTAACCTATATTTTAAGAGGCACTTAAATTTTAAGTGATGTCAATTATGGTTATCAAACAAGCTTAGTTGATTATCACTTAATATATTCAATTTTAAGTGCTAAATCAGGTTATCAAACACTGTCTGCTCTTAATTCTTAATGATAAATTTATCACTATAAAAATATCTTAAAAATACAATTCAATTACTTTTACAACTAAATGCATTAAGAAATAATCAATTAAATCTGTTTGATAACTATAATTGATATCGCTTAAAAATTTGAGTTATTCTTAAAATGTAAGTTAAAACTTAAGAAAATTTTAAATCAAATGAAACTTACTTAATTTTAATTGAATGTTAAATACTAAATATAAGTATCGATATACATCATTATAAGCTCGCCACTACCACCACCACAACCACCATCGCTGCTACTACCACCACCACCACCACCACCACCACCACCATCAACATCACTACCATTATTACAATATAAAAATTGAAATATACAATTGAAAAATAATAAATTTTAAATTTGAACTTATACATATCAAACAATTTATTTTTAGTTGAATACTTAAAATTTTATCAAATAACTTTTCATTTAAAAAATTCGACATTTAGTTTTCAATACTTAATTTTTAATTTCAGTTCTTAGTTTTATCAAACACCTGTTTAATAAAACTGAAAACTAAAAATTAAGTACGAAAAATTGAATGCTAAATTTTTTAATTTAAAAACCTGTTTGGTATGTATTGAAATTTAATTACTGATTCAATTAAGCTGTTTGGTCTATACAAGAAGCTAAAATCTGAAAAATAATTAAAATTTTTAATTTTGTCTTTAAAATTTTTACATTAAAATACTTAATTATATTCTTTTATCACACTAATATAATCAGGAACAAAAATTTTGTAATCACAATTATAACATTATATTTTAAACATACACAGGCTAATACATATAAAAAGATAAAATCATATGAAAACAATGAGTGCTTTTTATTTTTATTTTTAATTTAAAGTATTTTTTGAATTTTTTTCAAAAATAAATTCAGGAAACTCAATTAAACAATAGATTTTTTTTTCTGAAAGACTTACTAAAGAAAAATCAGATGAAAAATCAAGACAAAGACTTAAAAAAAATTTCCACAAACATACATATGTATATATACAAACATACGCAACTTAATACATATATAACCAAAAAAAAACTCTTAAACAGTGTATCCATATATATACATGCAAGTTAAATCCAAATAGAAAAGTATTTTTTTCTAGACTTATCTTTGCATGCTTCAATAGTTGAAATTGAATTCCTTGGCAGAGCAACCAAAACCGTGAGAGAAGAGCAGCAGAAGTGGGTAGGCTTTGAGAAATAATTTTTTTAGACCTAAATCACTTAGCTCGTTAAGTGATAATTGAAGAGTAGGTTTTTATTTTTATTTTTTAAGTGATACCATATATGTACAATCAAACTAACTTAATTAAGAAATCATTTAATATTTTCAATTTTAATAGCTGGATTGGGTTATCAAACACCCCATCCTGCTCTTAATTTTTAATAATAAATTTATCACTATAAAAATATTTTTAAAAATAGAATTCAATTACTTATACTTTTACATCATATTTCAATATAAAGTAAAACAAATAAATTAAAAATAAATCAAAATTTACAAACAAAAATCAAAATGTTCAAATTATTTATCACTTTAATGAATTTCTCAATATCATTACTAGTTCAATCATTATTTCACAAACACAAAATATATATCTAAAAGTTCTAAAATTTTCTCCGTATCAAAACGATAGTTAAATATTTATAACAAAAATTCATTAAAAACTTAAAGAATAAATGAATTCGGTCCATAAGATTGGCCGATAATTATCCTAAACAACAGTGCTACAATGGGTTTTAATTTCAAGGCGAATTGAAGCAATTTTTAAGCGTCATTGGGCTGTCCAGTTTTTGGACAATTGGAGTTAAATTTGTATGGCTGCCAGTTTAGTCTGTTAAGTAGACCCAATAAATATCGAACCTCCAACAAGCCCAGAATAGAACCTTGGGTTAATTTCATTTTATTCCTAAACTACATTACTTTTTCTATTCATTTTTAAACTATTAATTTCATCTATTTTGTATTTAAATTTTTTTTATTTCAGTTCTTGTAGTCGAATTGAAGGTGATTATATAAATCAGTAAATGTTAAAACGTAATTTAATGGTGGAAAAAGTGATTTCAAAATTTGAACAATTCATCCATAATTATAACAAATTAATGTTTGAGAGGACAAGGTTAAAAGAAAAAAAATATATTTTTAGGACTAATTTTTTTGTCACAAAAAATGTCATTATTATATTTTTTGCGACAAAATTGAAAAAAATGAACACTACCTGTTTTTAAAAATGAAATTAATCCTATCAAATAGGAAATGATCATTTAAACAAAGGGAAATATTTGGGACCCTTTTTGGAGATGAGCCCACACCCCCAAAATGATTTTAATCCTTTATATATATGTGGGGTCCACATCATTAGTGGTCCAGATTTGTGGAGACCTTGTAGGGTCTCAATCATTATTCTTAAACAAAAGTCCAGAAATAATTCTCTTTCTTTCTTTTCTTATTAATTGTGAAATAGGTTTCACGACATCTGAACACTATTTATCTTTTTTTTTTTTTTTTGTGTGCTTTTTAAAGTCTGTGTGAATAAATAAAAAATAAAAACAGATAGTTTCTATAAACCAACCCACACGTTGGGTCGAGAGACCATCCCCACCACCATAGTCTACAAGTCTTAAATTTTTTGAAGTTCTTTTATTATTAATTTCAAATCCAATGTGCTGCACATTGAAACATCAAAAGGCACACCTTTCACTTTGTTCCTTTGTGGATGAGATAGCTTTCTACTTTTCCCAATAACTTTCATGTTCTACCATATTATCGCTCTTTTTCTTTTTCCCTTGTTTATTTGTTTGTTTTTTTTTTTTTCTTTTTTTTTTTTGGGTCAATTTTTTTCCAGCTTAATTCCCCCCCCCCTTTTTTTAAAGGGAGATGCACCAATAAATCCCAAATTTGCATCTTGTAGTCCATTTGGTCCTATGAATTTTCTTATGAACCATTAGGTCCTATCCCAATGTTAATGACCATTAAACATCAAACATCATCATCATCAAAACAACATCATCATTAAAACAACATCAAACATCACAACATGATTATCAAAACAACATCAAACATCATCGTCAAAACAACATCAAACATCACACAAACATCGTCAACTACATCACCAACATCACTAAAAAACATCATCAAACATCAACAAAAACCAACAACATCAAACATCAACAAAACATCAAAAACATCAAACATTAACAAAACATCATCAAACATCCGATGTTTTTAATGTTTATGGGTGTTTCAAACATCAAATTTATTTTTAAAAAAATCATCAAATCATCATCAAAACATCAGATTCATTTAACATCAGATTCAAACATCAGATTAATTAATCTAACATCACAATCATTATGTGGACCCAGATATCAACGCTGACCAAGAAACAATGTCCTTCACCGGAGATTGATCAAACAAAAACCTTGCTGAAGCCATGTCACCAGCCTTGGCAAACCCATCAATCATTGCTGTGAACGAAACCACATTCCTCTCAGGCATGTCGAAGCCATTCCCTCTCTCTCTCTCTCTCTCTCTCGAAAACGACTCGATCGATCACTCCATACCCAATCTCCCTAGTTTTCTCACCGGCCTCATTTATCAATTTGCAGTTAGAGATACACTCAGCAGTATCTTCCAATTAATTCTCAACTTTTCTTGCCTTCTCCGCCTTCCTATTACTTTCTCTCTCCTAATCTCTCTCTCTCTCTCTCTCTGTATATATATACGCACAAATGTATATGTCGTCTTCAATCTTTCTACTTTGTCTCTGTACACAGTCGCTGCTTCATTCATATAACAGCTGTTGTGTAGAGACACATCTTTACTCTGTTTTTGTGATAGCAATTTGGCTCTCACAATCACAATTATGGGCATTTTCAAGGCCAAAGGCGTAGTCTACAAGCCTGTCGACGATGTCGATCTTGGCCCTCACAGCAATGAGTTTTATCTCCGTGCTAACGTCAAAGGTTCGCAATTCTGAATTCTGAATATCATTGCATTCATTTTGAATATTGATGTTTTTTTGATGATGATGGTGTAATGTAAAAATAGGACTAATTGGTGTATAAGAAAACTCTTAGGACCAAATGGTTTAACTTTCCTCCGTATAGGATTTATGGGTAATTTTTCCTTTTTTAAATTAAAAAATATGTAACTACACAAACTTGTTTGCATTTTTATAATTTGAAACTGGACAGATAGACTCATATAACTATTTATCCAAATTTTTAATATAAAAGTAATTTAAAAGTACAAAAATAGACATATTTGTCTCCATTTACAATATGTAAGTTATTTATGCTATTTGTGAGTTTAATAATCACAAATGGTAAAACTCAATATTGTGAGAGTCATAATTAAAAAAGAAAATTTGAATTATAGCCAAACATCACATGAGGTATATAACTAAATAACTCTTGAATGATAACCAAAATAATGACATAACCAACATCACAATATGTCATAACTAAAGACATAACTAACAATACAATAAATCATAACTAAAGACATAAAAATCGTAATCAAATGTGCATATATATTTGTCCCTAAATTTTAATTTAAAAGTATATTTGCTCATGTTTTTT
Organism: Camellia granthamiana; assembly: GCA_036172215.1. NCBI lineage: Eukaryota > Viridiplantae > Streptophyta > Magnoliopsida > Ericales > Theaceae > Camellia > Camellia granthamiana. Next base: position 34,921,972 of record CM069914.1, read on the forward strand.
GAATTTGAAAATGCACCAAACAATCAAGAAATTGTTCATTTGAATTAGAACGGATGTACTTTCACGGGTCGCCCCCCCGTTCTGTATGTGAGTTTTTTTTTAATTTCTCGTATCGTTTTTTTTTTTTTTTTTTTTTGGTAAATTAGCATATGGAGGTCCTTTGATGGGCATAAAGAAAATGTCATGGTAACAAACATCAAACTAATAAAACGAGGGTTAGCTCTGCAACTGATCTATAAGGACATTTGATGCATCTATAGTGTTGGGAAGTTTTGACTTTCGGTTTAATATTTAGCTCAGATTTCGATACTTATAATTTTTATTGATGTTCTTTTTAATGTTATATGTCGTACTTAGTAAAATAAAAAAAATTTAAAAGTCTTAATCTTTTATTTATTTATTTATAAGTTTTAGAAAAACAATAAAATAAAATTTATAAGCCCTATTTAGTATTACTATTACTTAGTAAAAAAATTCAAAACGACAAAAAAAAAAAAATCTTTTAAACATTTATACATATATTTTATTTCTCAACTAAATATAAAATTTAATAAGATAACTCGTCTAAACAAACATGCAGTTAACATTACTCAAGAACTAACTTTAGTCAATTTTATCCAATTTCCTGGAATGGGGGATAGCCCTTTTTAGTCAATTCAAACATTATTGAAGACTTGAAGTTAACATCACCCAAGAACTTTTAGTCAATTTTACCCAATTTTCCGGAATGGGGGATAGCCCTTATTACTCAATTTTAACATGAGCAATGCTAGGTGGCTCAAAAAGGAGGTTGGCTCGAATGATTTGAATTTCACCTTGCCGGTCATTTGTGTAGATGTCCGGCCGGTCGTTTGGCGAGGAGGCTGACAACCGCGATCGACAAAGGTGACAACCGCAGTAGACAAGTTTTCACCCGGTTGTCTGGATAGACAACTGGCCAACACCCATTCGAGGCGCTTCTTTTCGGGCTACCAAGTATTTTTGTTTTAACATTATTGAAGACTTGAAGTTAACATCTCCCAAGAACTAATTCAGTCAATTTTACCCAATTTCCCGGAATGGGGGATAGCCCTTATTTGTCAATTTTAACGTTAGTGGAGACTTTAAGGTTAACATCACCCAAGAGTTACACTCAAGACTGTTGGTCAATTTTATTTGAAAAAATCACACTTTCTATCTTTTAAATATTATTGGTTATTAAACTTTAGATTTTTAAAATTGGTTTTAATTTATTAAAATTTTGTCAAGATAATTCAATTAGTAGCTATAGTCCAATCTGCTGATGTAAAATGACTTGCTGTTTAATTTTATTTTATTTTTTCATTTTGACTATTTAAATATTATAGTATTTTTATTTTGATCTTTAAAATATCACATTTTTTTTACTTTGCTCCATTGTTTCAGAGCCACATGAAATTTTCTGTTAAAGAATTTGGTTAGGTTTGACCTCCTTTAAAAAGTTCAAAAAGTCAAAAAGTTATTATCCTATTTAAGTCACATCATCTTATTTAAGTCACATCACCTCTCTACTACATCACTTCAAACCCAACCCATATTTAATAAAAAGTCAAAAAGTACACTTATTTATAACATCTCAAACAACCCCGCAATAGCTTCTAATAAGACCACATAGACAAAAATTCAATAATTTAAGATTTTTTTAATGAAAGTAAAAATTGAGTAATCTTTTTTAGTGTAAAGTATAACGTAGTCAAATTTTATTACTGTTGATTGGGTTAATTATACTTTTAACTCATGTAGTTTGATCTAAATTTCATTTTAATTCTTATAATTTCAGTTTGAACAATTTGTTCCTTACAAATTAAGTCTAGTTTTAATTTGGTCTTTCAATCTAAATTAGATGTTAAAAAGTTTTGAGACACTTGTCAAGTTTCTAAGGTATAAACATAGATAAAATTAATAAAAATTTAAACAGAATGACTACAATAAAATTAAATTTAGAATATAGAAACCAAATTAAAATTATAAAATTTAAAATAAAATTTAAATTAAATTACGAAAATAAAAAATATGATTACCGAAGATTTGAAGTGGATATTACCGAAAACTTGCCCAAGACTTTGTAAGTCAGGAAGACGACGTCACAAAGGTGCCATTAGGGGTGTGAGCGGTGCGGGTCGGTGCGGTTTGAGAGAAAAATAGAAACCGTATGGCGGGTGGCGGATTGATAAAAGTGTCACTAGAATTTGCCATTTTCCTTATCAAAAACCGGCGGTTCGGTTGGCAAATAATGGCGGATTTGCCTTGGCGGTTCGGGCAGATTGGCGGTTTATAAAAAATATAATTCAAATTACAAAACTTAAATCAAAGAGTAAAAAAAAGACGAGAGATACCGTGATGTTAAGCATCTTGCGAAGCTTTCTTCTGATACAGCAAGTGTAGCAACAACATGATAATATCAACGACTATGCCATTAGTTCATTACAAGTATCTGTGAAAGTTACAATGATCAAATACAATACATAAAATTAATATCATTCAGGGTTTACAATATATTGAAAATGTTTACTGTTGAAAAGTGTTTAGATTGAAAAGTGAGCTGATGCAAGTTTGCAACATGACCAAAAAAAAAAAAAGAAAAAAAAAAAAAAGAAGAAGATTGAAACATGAATTGGAATCCAACTTTATTTTGGATTACTGACATCTTGAATTCCCCTCGAGCAGTAATGTAATACTATATTCTAAGGTATAGAACAACAAGCAAACTTAAGTAAAAAAGAATTTTTAGAATCTTATAAAACATGATTTAATAGCGGTGCGGGTCGGTGCGGTTTGGAAGAAAAATAGAAACCGGCGGATTGATAAAAGTGTCACTAGAATTTGTCATTTTTCTTACCAAAAACCGACGATTCGATTGGCAAATAATAACGAATTTACCTTAACGATGTAGCTCGGTACGATTTTGACGGCTTCGGCAGTATTATACACACTCCTAACTGCCATTGACACCTACACGGTATCACAAAGATTTGCAAGTCTTGATTCCTTTTGGTGAATGACCCTCCTGCTGAGCTTAGGAGCTTATTGGTAGCTGATGTGTTAGGCCTTTGTAGGGAAAAGTTGTGGCATCTGTTTGTCCTTTCTTTCCGATGTTAAAAGAAAAAATAATTTAAAAAAAAAAATCTTGTAAAAAGATCTGTAATAATTTACCAAATATTTTGTCCAATTTAAATTTGATAAAAAAAACTTACTTTTTGTTACTCCAATTCAGTACCAAATCTTTCATTAAATTCAAAATTTCTCAATTATTTTATCAAATTGAGGATGATATTTATAATCGCTGGACTTTTATCATCGGATATCCCCAAGATATCTCTCCGATAACCATCTCAAGGAAAAAATTTGTGAAAAATTTATACTAGCCGATTGACCGGCTGGACATTCGCCCGATCGTCCGCCAGGTCGATTGGTGTTCTGATGAAACTTTAAAAATCTCCGTTGGAACACTTGGTATCAAATAAAAATATTTCTCTAATTTTTACTCAAATTTATTTTTTTTTAAAAAAATACACCATTGAAGATTCTGTAAGTCATTTTCTATAAATTGCTACTATCAAATCAAATATTTGTCCATAATTTTGAATAATATATATATATTTGTCCATAATTTAAAGTTTGAATAACCACCTTCCTTCTTCTTTTTTTGTCTTTTTCTTTTTTCCAATGGGTAGGAAATAATTTACTCTAAAAAAACTAAGTGCCCAAAAAATTATTTCTAAAATTTTAATATGTAGTTTTGATTCAAGTCTTATAGTTGGAGTTACATTTATAATAAATTTAAATCACACATTAATATTTTTAAATAAAAAAATTTGATTATGTATTATTATTATATAAATATCAATATCATGACAAACTAGACTAAATTGAAATTTAATTATGTAAAAATGTTTAACAACATGTATCCAAATGTATGCAACAAATTTGGCAATAAAGTCATGGCCTCAACAAGCCAAATAGTTTACATTCAACACGGTTGTCAATTTTATTAGAATAAATTACATTTTCCACCTTTAAAATTATTGGTCCTTAAACATTAGAATTTTAAAATTGTTTTTAAAATTGAGTAAATTATACCAAGAGTCTCTACTGCTTGTCTCAATTTGATCCCTGGACTTTCAATTGACTTAATTTTGACCCTTAATTTTAGATTTTGTGCCAATTTGGTCTAATTGATATAATCATTAAAATTTTTAACAAAAAATGATCATTGAGTTACTTGTGGTTAAGTCATTGAATTGATTAAATTTACAATTTTATCCTTAAAAATGATCTTTTGAGCATTTATCTTTTACATAATATCTCAACTAAAATATAAGATTTAATAAGATAATTCATCCAAACAAACATGCCGTTAACATCATCCAAGAGTTAACTCTAGTTAATTTACATCACCCAAGAGTTAACTTTAGTCAATTTTAACATTATTGAAGACTTGAAGTTAACATCACCCAAGGGTTACACTCAAGACTATTGGTCAATTTTATTTGAAGAAGTTACACCTTCTATCTTTTAAGTATTACAATTTTGTTTTGTTTGGATTTTCAAAATTTATTTTTTAGAAAATTAAATTTTTTTATTTTTTGTATTTTTTTATTTTCACTATTTTTTTTAATATTCTAAGCAATTTTTAAAAATTTTAGATACACTTAACATAAATATGCTTAAAAAGTATAATATTTGTGAAAAATATTTTTAGAAAATTCACTAAATACCAAAAATCTAAATAAAAAAATACGAGAATTTAGTATATTTTTCGTATTCTTGTATATTTATTAATTTTTTAAAATATTTTTTTACCAATATTTTACTTTTTAGTTACATTTAAGTAAGGTGCACCAAAAAAGAAAAAAAAAGAAAAAAAAGAAAACTTACTTAAAATTTTAAAAATATTCACTAAAAACAAAAATATACGAAATTAAATAGTAGGTTTTTTTTAGACCTAAATCACTTAGCGTGTTAAGTGATAATTAAAGAGTAGGTTTTTTTTTTAACTCAAAATTTTAGCTTTTTTTTAAGTGTTAATTTTTTTAAGTGATACCATATAGGTACAATTAAACCAGCTTAATTAAGAAATCATTTAATATTTTCAATTTTAATAGATGGATTGGGTTATCAAACACCCCATCCTGCTTGTAATTTTTAATGATAAATTTATCACTACAAAAATATTTTAAAAAATACAATTCAATTACTTATACTTTTACATCATATTTCAATATAAAGTAAAAAAAATAAATTAAAAATAAATCAAAATTTACAAACAAAAATCAAAATGTTCAAATTATTTATCACTTTAATAAATTTCTCAGTATCATTACTAGTATCAAATCATTATTTCACAAATACAAAATATATATCCAAAAGTTCTAAAATTTTCTCCGTATGAAAACGATAGTTAAATATTTATAACAAAAATTCCTTAAAAACTTAAAGAATAAATGAATTCGGTCCATAAGATGGGCCGATAATTATCCCAAACAACAGTGCTACAATGAGTTTTAATTTCAAGACAAATTGAAGCAATTTTTAAGCGTCATTGGGCTGTCCAGTTTTTGGACAATTGGAGTTTAATTTCATTTTATTCCTAAACTACCCACTTTTTCTATTCATTTTTAAACTATTAATTCATCTATTTAGTTTTTAATTTTTTTTTTAATTTCAGTTCTTGTAGTCGAATTGAATATGATTATATAAATCTGTAAATGTTTAAACCTAATTTAATGGTGGAAAAAGTGATTTCAAAATTTGAACATTTCATCCATAATTATAACAAATTAATGTTTAAGAGAAAAAAGTTAGAAGAAAAAAAAATATTTTCACGACTAGTTTTTTTGTTACAAAAAATGTCATTATTATATTTTCTACTACAAAATTGAAAAAAATGAACCCTATATGTTTTTAAAAATGAAATTAATCTTATCAAATAGGAAATGATCATTACCTCATGTGTTGTTTGGCTATAATTCAAATTTTCTTTTTTAATTATGATTCTCATAATATTGAGTTATACCATATGTGATAATTAAACTCGCAAATAGCACAAATAACTTGCATATTATAAATGGAGACAGATATGTCTATTTTTGTACTTTTAAATTACTTTTATATTAAAAATTTGGATAGATAGATTATATGTGTCTATCTATCCACTTTCAAATTATAAAAATGTGAACAAATTTGTGCACTTACACATTTTTTTTATTTAAAAAATAGGAAAATTAAGCTGGAAAAAACTTGACCCAAAAAAAAAATAAATAAATAAAAGGAAAAAAAACAAGGGAAAAAGAAAACGGCACTGATTGAGAGCTCTAGTAGAACTGAGCTGGCAACCCCTTAAAAAAAAAAAAAAAAAAGCAGAAAAAGACAAAACAAAGGAAAAAAAAAGATAATTTAATGCCAATTTAGAGCTATATTTTTAGAGCTCTAAAGCAATTTCCAAATGAAAAAGGACAACAATCTGGTAGAACATGAAAGTTACAGGGAAAAGTAGAAAGCTATCCCATTAAGAAAGGAACAAAGTGAAAGGTGTGCCTTTTGATGTTTTTATGTGTAGCACATTGGATTTGAAATTAATAATAAAATAACTTAAAAAATGTAAGACTTTGTAGAAAGTCTTTTCATAAATTTTCAATATGGTGGTGGGAATGGGTCTCTTGATCCGACGTATGGGTTGGTTGATAGAAACTGTCTGTCTCTATTTTTTACTTATTCATACAAACTTTAAAAAGTAAAAAAAAACGACAAAGAGTGTTCATACACTGTGAGACCTATTTCAAAATCAGTAGGAAAAGAAAGAAAGAGAATTACTGCTGGATTACTTTAGAAGTGTGGGGGTCATCCCCAATAAAGGTCCCAAATATTTCCCTATAACTCTTGGATCATAACTAAAATAATGACATAACCAATATGACAATGTGTCATACCTAACAACACACTCAGAACTAAAGACACAAAAATCTTAACCAAATGTGCATATATATTTGTCCCTAAATTTTAATTTAAAAGTATATTTGTTCATATTTTTTGAATTTGAAAGTGGCACCAAGTAACCAAGAAATAGTTCATTTAAATTAGAACGGACGTACTTTCACGAGTCGCCCCGTTCTATATGTGAGTTTTTTTTTTTTTTTTTTAATTTCTCGTGTCGTTTTTTTTTTTTTTTTTGGTTGTAAATTAGCATCTGGAGGTCCTTTGATGTGCATAAAGAAAATGTCTTGGTAGCAAACATCAAACTAATAAAACGAGGGTTAGCTCTGCAACTGATCTACAAGGACATTTGATGCATCTATTGTGTTGGGAAGTTTTGACTTTCTGTTTAATATTTAGCTCAGATTTCAATACTTATAATTTTTATTGATGTTCTTTTTAATGTTATATATTGCACTTAATAAAATAAAAGAAAATTTAAAAGTCTCAATCTTTTATTTATTTAATTTTTTTTATAAGTTTTAGAAAAAAATAAAATAAAATTTATAAATCATATTTAGTATTACTATTACTTGGTAAAAAAAAATTCAAAAAGACAAAAATAATCTTTTAAAACATCTATATTTTTTTAAATTTCTCAACTAAATATAAAATTTAATAAGATAATTCGTCCAAACAAACATGCATTTAGTCAATTTTACCCAATTTCTTGGAATGGGGGATAGCCCTTATTAGTCAATTTTAACATTATTGGAGACTTTCTTTTTTTTTTTTTTTGGTGATAACCGGGAGTCTTGTTAACGATTCGTTTTGTTGTATTTGGAAACTCGTTTCAAATCCTTGCTTTCATTTATTTCTGTGTCGAGTTTCACATGTTTCGGAAGGTGCGAGGTTGGGTTCAGAGTGGCTTGGGTTGAGTTGAACAGTTTCCTGGTTGGAAGGGTAGTGCCGCACGTGCAGGGCCTTGGGTCACACGTGCAGGAGAGGGGGGGCTGCATGTGCGGGGGGTGAGGTCGCACGTGCGGGAATCAGGGGAATTTCTAGGTTGCCTACTGCATAAAAGGCACGTGCGGAAGGAGGTGCAGAGGAGACGCCGCACGTGCGGGGGTGAGTGCTGAAAGTGTGGGAGGCACGCTCCGCACGTGCGGGAGTGAGTGCAGCACGTGCAGGACGGTCTGTGTCCGAAAATTAGCTTTTTTCCTCTTCTTGGGCTGTGTGTACACTTTTGTATATCGCTTTCTCACTCTAAAATCAACTTTTTCTCCTCCTCTCTAAAAACCTCCACCAAACTTCTTAAAGTCTTGATTTCTCTAGATCTATTGGAGTTTTGACCCAACTTTCTTCATCAAAGTTGGAGAGCTAACCGAGGGCTTCATCTTGTGCGGTGGAGATTGGATTTCAACACCGTCAAATTTGGGGGTTTCTCTTCTCTTCTTCTCCAAAACTTGAGGTATGAAATTTCTTAGAGTTATATATATATATATTTGTAAGATTATGTTGATTTGGAACTCTTTTGGGTAATATAGGAACCTTGGTTTTGGCTTATGTGTTGTGATGATTTCAAAAATGGGTTTACACCTTGTTTTTCTTACAATACTAGAGAACTTGACTACATTATGGGAAATGATGCTTTGGGGAAGAGATTTCTTTTAAAAGATGGAGAAATGTTTAGTTTTGGCAAAAACCTAGAAATTTGAGATTTTGTGAAAGATGTTGGAAATTTGTGGGTGTTTATCCATCACCACGTTAAAATGAAAGAACGATTGAGAAATCTCTTGTTTTACTTAACAAATGGTAAACTTTCTTGAAATATGAGAATTGTTGATTTTGGGAGGTTGTTACTCAAAATGTAATGTAGCTATGAAATGGATAAATGATTGAGGATGTAAGAAGTATGAGATTGTAGCTTATTCATTGAAAAAAATTTAGATGAATATATGGCTATTATGGGGAATGGCATGGAAAAGAGACATGAGTGTTGTGATTATTATGGGAACATTGCATGGAATAATTGAAAATGGAAATTATGGTCACAAATGGAACATTTGTGTGGAAGTTTTGTAAATGGAAATGTAACGCCCGAAAATTATAACATCATATAATTACATCAACCAATATTCATTACAAGAGAAGGTGTGATTCTTCAACCTTTACATCATTGATCATTAGGTTTTGTACAAAAATAGTTCCTTATGCGAATTATACATTCAATGACATGAAATACATGGATCTATAGCATCTAGAACATCGAATCCAAAATAAATAAATAAAATGCCCTCAAGGGCTTACACATTCTAAGGCTTAAGCTCGGTTACACAAAAGTAGTCTCTCGGACCCCAACAGTTATAGCCCTTGGCTAACAAAAATATACCACAACAAAACAAAGAAAAATAAAATAAAATAAAATAAGAGCCCTATGCTCTCAACACATATGTCCACGCCCTAACTTGGTGGGATCACCACGTCTTTTCCTGCACCAAAATCCCATAAGGGTAAGCATAAAACCCAGTAGAAAATTCTTAACAAAGTATATACATTTTATACAAGCCTCACAAAATAAAATGCACATGTTATGATATGCTTATTGAAAGAAAATCACATTTTTATCTCTTGAAAATCATCATGCTCAATAGTAACTTAAAATCTCAACAATTTAGAAATTTTCAATTTAGTTCAAGGGGCAGTAAATACGACTTAAGTAATCCCTAGGTTGGTGCCTGTAAGTAGGCATAACTAGCACTACCAAATCCCCACTTCACCGGTAGCTAACCGGAAGGCACGTGGTACCTCCTCCGCCTGTGTTTTCGGTCTTTCACCTCGGACACTCAGGCCAACTTAATCAATTTCATCTACACCTCTTATCCGGACTTACCAACGTATTTACCCCAAAACATTTCAATAATTCTCGTTCAAAAATATTTCTTTCTCAATGCAAAATTTCAAATCCCAATTCAATATTTATAACAAGCAAGGTATTGAAGTATTAATGCAACAATATTCCATGCAAAGTGATAATTATCCATGTGATGTAACATCCTACCATTTACAAAATTTCCACACAAATGTTCCATTTGTGATCACAATTTCCACTTCTCTTTCCAATACATCTCAACATATATCACGTACAATTTTATAACTATCCAAGTGTAGCAACAATCCCACATCTCATGTGTTCTCAACAATGTGTTATTTTATGATTTTATATATATATACTTAAACAATAAATTCCAAAAATCCACTAATGCTCATATGGCAAGAAAAATTATCATTTTGTATACAATAATATGAAATTTTCACTTATTCATTCATTTAGCACAAGAAAATCCATAGGTTCTCAACATCTTCCAAAAAAACCCCAATTTTTTAGGTTTTTCATCAAAACTAGACATTCCTCATTTCTTGGTGGAATCTCACCAAAATCATCTTTTTTAGATCAATGTGATTCAAATCTTCAAGAAAATCATTTAAAGAATACAAGAGGTGAACCCATTTTCAAAACCACCAATATTCTTGAGCCAAAAATCACATTTTTAATGACACCAATGGAAATCTCGAAATTTACATAAACTTACAAAAATATATATATAACTATAAGAAAATCCCTACCTCAAGCCTTGAAGAAGAAATGAGATGAAACTCCAAAATCAATGGTGTTGAAATCCAATTTCCACCGCACAAGATGAAGCCCTCAGTTAGCTTTCTAACTTTGATGAAGAAACTTGAGTTAAAAATCCAATGGATCTAAGGATATCAAGGTTTTGATCTTGTTTGGTGTGGGAAATGTAGAGAGAAGGAGGAGAAAAGGGAGTTTAGAGAGAGAGAGATGTGTAAAAAGTGATACACATACAGCCCAAGAAGAGAGAAAAGCAGAAAATTTCAGACTCAGCGACTCCCGCACGTGCGGAGCGTGCCTCCTGCACGTACGACACTCACCTCCGCATGTGCGGCACTCCTACCCTGCACCTGCATATAATGTAGTAGGCAACCTAGAAATTCCCTTGATTCCCGCATGCGCGGCCTCACCTCCTGCACGTGCGGCCCCCTTTTCGCACATGCGACTCTGCCCTTCCAGCCAGGAAACTCTTCAGCTCAACCCAAGCCACTGCGGACCCAACCTCGCATCTTCCAAAACATGTGAAACTCGACATAGAAATAAATGAAAGCAAGGAGTTGAAACAAGTTTCCAATTACAACAAAACAAATCGTTAACAAGACTCCCGGTCATCACAAGAAATATGTTACATCGCATGGATAACCATTGCATTGCATGGATAATTGTTGCATTAACATTTCAATACTTTGCTTGTTATAAATATTTATTTGGGATTTGAAACTTTGCATTGAGAAAGAAATATTGTGAAATGAGAGTTATTGAAATGTTTTGGGGTAAATACGTTGGTAAGTCAGGATAGAAGGTGTAGATGAAATTGTTTAAGTTGGCCTGAGTGTCCGGGGTGAATGATCGAAAACACGCGCGGAGGAGGTACCACGTGCCTTCTGGTTAGCTACCGGTAAAGTGGGATTTTGGTAGTGCTAGTTATGCCTACTTGCAGACACCAACCTAGGTATTACCTGAGTCGTATTTACCGCCCCTTGAACTAAATTGAAAATTTCTAAATTGTTGAGATTTTAAGTTACTATTGAGCATGATGATTTTTAAAGAGATGAAAATGTGATTTTTCTTTCAATGAGCATAGCATAACATGTGTATTTTATTTTGTGAAGCTTGTATAAAATGTATATACTTTGCTAAGAATTTCCTACTGGGCTTTATACTCACTCCTATAGGATTTTGATGTAGGAAAGGACGTTGTGATCTTGCTAAGTTAGGGCGTGGACGTATGTGTTGGGAGCATAGAGCTCTTATTTTTGTTGTGGTATATTTTTGTTAGCCAAGGGCTATAACTGTTTGGGTCCGAGAGACCATTTTTGTATAACCGGCTTAAGTCTTGGAATTTGTAAGCACTTAAGGGCACTTATTTATTTATTTATTTATTTTTGAATTTGACATTCTACATGCTATAGATTCATGTATTTGATATCATTGAATGTACAATTCGCATGTGGGATTATTTTAATGATCAATGATGTAAAGGTTGAAGAATTACATGCTTTTTTATGATGAACGTAGATTGATGCTCTTATATGATGTTATAAATTTTGGGACGTTATAACTTGGTATCAAAGCTACCGGGTTTGAATACTTGGGGCTCGTGGGGAGTGGTTGTTTTACCACAGTAGGTTCATTACGCATGATCAGGAGATGTTTTGTATTTTGTGACTATGTGATAATATGTTTATATGACTAGATGGGTATGAGATTGGACTTTTGGGATGTTGTTTGCGTCTATTAAATCCCTTGAAGTCTTATTAGAAGGGTACTTGATCGATACTCGTTCTACTAAGAATTCTTGATTTTTCGTGGGACAAATTTCATCACAAAAGAATAATCCGTATGTGCTTACGTGACTAAGTGCTTATGTGGTGTGAAGTTGAATTGTTCGTATGGTAAAAAAGTATATAGGATTATTATGGTCAAACGTGTTAGGCTAGTTGCGAGCACATGTGGATTTGGGTGCTAAAGTATTTCTCTTATCCTTTATTAGGATGTCAGGAAGAGCTCAAGGTCGTGGTGGTAGAGGCGGGGGACGTGGTAGGACTTGCTGGGGTATGCATGAAGTACCGGTCCATGAGGTTCTAGTGCAAGAGGAGGCGTTCGGCCAAACCAATGCAATCGAGCAAGTGAGCCAAGCTAACGTGGCCGAGCAAGTGGGGCAAGCGAAAATTCCAGGACAAGCGGGTCAAGCCGCAATGGGGGCCCTAGCCTGAGAAATTGAGGGAGCTTTGAGGGAATTGATGAACATATTGAGGGCGGAGCACCAAGCCCGAGAGAATGCTGTAGAGACAAGGGTGAGTTTTCTCACTAGGGAATTTTTATGGGCCAAGTCGGATGAGTTTCATGATGGCCCTGAGCCCAAGAAAGCGGATGAGTGGCTTGAGCAAACAGTGAAGACATTTGAGATGCTTCACATTGAGGATAGCGAGCTAAAGGTGACTCTAGCGAGTTACTATCTTAAAGGAGATGCGGCCAATGGTGAAAGTACGCCAAGGGTAGGGTGGAGCCGACGTGGGAAGCTTTTGTGGTTGCCTTCTAAGATAAGTACCTACCTCCAACTACAAGGGAGAGGTTGAGGCAAGAATTTCAAGACCTCAAGCAACTTAACATGTCCGTGGTCGAGTTTGAGGCGGTCTTCTCTAGTTTGTCCTGGTTTGCACCGGAGTTGGTGGCAACAGAAGAGCGCCGTTGCATTGAATTTGAGAAGAAATTGAGAACTAAGATTTTGTTCAAGGTTGCAGGGAACATGATCTGAAACTATGACCGCCTTGTGGAGGCGGTGACACATGTGGAGATTACTGTACAAGCTGAGGAGGAAAGAATTCGGGGTTCAAGGTCTAGGGACAATTGTCACAGACTGATTATAAGCCCAGTAAGAAGAACAGGGGCAACTTTTCATCCCAATCCTAGTCACAACAGTCTAGATTTACCTTTTCCTTGCCTAGTGCGGGCCCGGGAAAGAGTGCACCGAGTGGTTTTTTCATGTTTCAAGTGTGGCCAACTGGGTCACAAGGCCTTTTCATGTCCATAGAAGGGGGGAGGACAACAAATTTTGCCACCACCACCACCTAACCGATCCTAGAGCCAGTCCTAGAATAGAGGACAAGGACTTACTTGCTTTCAGTGTGGTCAGTCGGGGCACATGAAGAGAGTTTGCCCATAGTTGGGAGGCGCATCTAGCGCAATAGGATCGAGGCAGACTCAGAGCCACGAGCAGGCTCATTCAGTTCAGACTTCGCGAGCTAATCAGGAAGCCGCTTCGGCTTAGTCAGTACAACAGGCCTATGCTCCGAGGGATGAACAGGTTGATCAGAGGCCACAGGGGCACGTGTATGCTGTTACCGCGCCAGAGCAGTTATCAGGATCCTTAATTGTGAGAGGTATTTTTGTTATGTGTAATTCTTTGGCTAATGTGTTGATAGATAGGGGTGCGTCTCATTCATTCATATCTACTGCATTTGCTTCTACATTGGGGTTAAAGGTGGCACGGCTAGCATCTCTGCTCAGAGTAGAGTCACCAGTTGGGGGTACAGTTGATTTAGACCGGGGGTGTCGTGGTTGTGAGATAGAGGTTGCTGGGCGTCGACTTCCGTTTGCTTTTGTATTGCTAGACATGTCGAGTTTTGATGTCATTCTAGGCATGGATTGGTTATCTTCGTACTGAGTTGTGATTGATTGTTATTGTTAGAGAGTCACAGTGTGCACCTTGGGTGGTGATTGTTTTTATTTTCTAGGAGACCGGGTTGATAGGGTCTTGTCGCCAATTTTTGACCCTCGTAGTAGGAGCAAGCTTAGTGGCCTTCTTGCAACTCTCTTAGATAGTGAGAGTGACGGGACCCGTGTTGAATTGCCAGAGGTAGTTTGCGAATACTCAGATGCCTTTCCCAAGGATCTTACTAGTTTGCCACCCCACTGAGAGATCGAGTTCTCCATTGACTTAGTGCCTGGCACGACATCGATTTCCATGGCACCATATAGATTTGCACCCGCCGAATTGCATGAGTTGAAGATTCAACTCCAAGAACTTTTAGACAAAGGCTCCATTCGCCCTAGTACATCGCCTTGGGGAGCGCCAGCTCTCTTTGCGAAGAAGAATGATGGGTCATTGCGATTGTGTATTGATTACCGCAAGTTGAACCGAGTTACCGTTAAGAATAAGTACCCTCTACCCAGAATAGATGATTTGTTCGACCAACTTAGAGTGTCTTGCTGCTTTTCGAAGATAGATTTGAGGTCGGGGTATCATCAGTTGAGAGTCCAAGAGGAGGACATCTAGAAAATGGCCTTTTGTATGCGTTATGGCCACTACAAATTCCTTGTAATGCCTTTCGGGTTGACCAATGCACCTGCTTCCTTTATGGATTTGATGAACCGGATTTTTCGAGTATACTTGGATTGTTTTGTGGTCGTCTTTGTGGACGACATCTTAATTTATTCAACCTCCGAGGAGGAACACGAGGCTCGCTTGCAGGTAGTGCTTGACTTGCTTAGGAAGCACTAGTTGTATGCCAAATTTGAGAAGTGCGAGTTTTGGTTAACCGAGGTGAAGTTTTTGGGATATGTGGTGTCGAGAGAGGGAGTAACTGTAGACTCCTCAAAGATAGATGCCATGTAGGATTGGGGACAACCTAAAAATGTTTTTGAAATCTGGAGTTTCTTGGGATTAACAGGGTATTATCGATGTTTTGTAAGGGACTTCTCTAAATTAGCCGCGCCTTTGACTAGGTTGACTAGAAAGGGTGTCAAATTCGTGTGGATTGAGGCTTGTGAAAGGTCATTCCAAGAACTTAAAACTAGATTGACTACCGCACCAATCTTGATCATCTCGAAAAAAGGTTTGGGCTATATCGTTTATTGTGATCCGTCTCGAGATGGGCTTGGTTACGTCTTGATGCAAGGGAAAAGGTTGTGGCTTATGGTTCATGGCAATTGAAAACTCATGAGAAGAACTACCTCACCCACGACTTGGAATCAGCGGCGGTGATCTTTGCCTTGAAAATTTAGAGGCATTATTTGTATGGTGAAAAGTTTGAGGTTTTCTCCGATCATGAGAGTCTAAAGTATTTGTTTTTTCAAAAAGATTTGAATTTACGGCAATGAAGATAGATGGAATTTATGGAGAATTATGACTTTGAGTTACACTACCATATGGGAAAAGCCAATGTGGTAGTCGATGCTTTGAGTCAGAAATTCGTGAGTAGTTTGGCAAGTGTGGCCATTCGAGAATGGGTTATGTTAGGTGATATCGGCAAGTTTGATTTGCACATAGGTGAGTCCGGTGAGAGTGCAACGTTGTTTACTTTGAGTGTTCAATCTATCTTGATTAGTAGAGTCATAGAGGCACAACAAGGGGATCGTGAAGTGGAGTCAATCCGAGATAGAATTTCCAATAGAAAGGAAGATAAGGGTTTGAGCATTCACTCAGATTTAAGTATACACTATCTAGACCGTTTGTTTGTACCAGAATCTCATAGAGAGGAGGCGCTTTGAGAGTTCCATCACTCACGCTTTGCATGGATAATTGTTGCATTAACATTTCAATACTTTGCTTGTTATAAATATTGATTTGGGATTTAAAACTTTGCATTGAGAAAGAAATATTGTGAAATGAGAGTTATTGAAATGTTTTGGGATAAATACGTTGGTAAGTCCGGATAGGAGATGTAGATGAAATTGTTTAAGTTGGCCTGAGTGTCTGGGGTGAAAGACCGAAAACACACGCAGAGGCGGTACTACGTGCCTTTCGGTTAGCTACTGGTAAAGTGAGGTTTTGGTAGTGCTAGTTATGCCTACTTGCAGACACCAACCTAGGGATTACCTAAGTCGTATTTACCGCCCCTTGAACTAAATTGAAAATTTCTAAATTGTTGAGATTTTAAGTTACTATTGAGCATGATGATTTTTAAAAAGATGAAAATGTGATTTTCTTTCAATGAGCATAGCATAACATGTGCATTTTATTTTGTGAAGTTTGTATAAAATGTATATGCTTTGTTAAGAATTTACTACTGGGCTTTATGTTCACCTCTATGGGAATTTGGTGCAGGAAAGGACGTGGTGATCCCGCCAAGTTAGGGCGTGGACGTATGTGTTAGGAGCATAGAGCTCTTATTCTTGTTGTGGTATATTTTTGTTAGCCAAGGGCTATAACTGTTTGGGTCCAAGAGATCATTTTTGTGTAACCGGGCTTAAGCCTTGGAATTTGTAAGTCCTTAGGGGCACTTATTTATTTATTTATTTAGATTTTACGTTCTACATGCTATAGATTCATGTATTTGGTATCATTGAATGTATAATTCGTATGTGGGACTATTTTGTACAAACCTTAACGATCAATGATGCAAAGTTTTAAGAATTACATCCTTTCTTATAATGAACGTAAAAGAGGTCACCAAGCAGATTGATGCAGGGTTCCTGTTAGTATCTGAGTATCCAACTTGGTTGGCAAACATAGTTCTGGTGCCGAAGAAGGACGGCAGAATTCGGGTATGTGTGGACTTCAGAGATTTGAACAAAGCCAGTCCGAATGACGACTTTCCTCTGCCGCATATCGACGAATTGATGGACTTCACTGCTGGGCATGCGCTGCTCTCGTTTATGGATGG
Source organism: Camellia granthamiana (assembly GCA_036172215.1). Lineage (NCBI taxonomy): Eukaryota > Viridiplantae > Streptophyta > Magnoliopsida > Ericales > Theaceae > Camellia > Camellia granthamiana. Next base: position 34,939,144 of record CM069914.1, read on the forward strand.
TTTTTCAGGCTACAATCAGATTTTGATGGCACCCGAAGATAGGGAGAAAACTGCTTTCACTACCCTGTGGGGGACCTACTGTTATAAGGTGATGCCGTTTGATTTGAAGAATGCTGGGGCTACGTATCAACGGGCTGCGACCACAATCTTGCACGACATGATCCACAAAGAGGTTGAGGTGTACGTGGACGACATGATTTTCAAGTCCAAGGAAAGAGAGGGTCACTACACCGTCGTGAAGAAAATTTTCCAATGGATCAGAGAGTATCAGTTGCGGCTGAATCCTCATAAATGTACTTTTGGCGTTACAGCAGGGAAAATGCTGGGGTTCTTGATCACACAGAGGGGCATTGAGGTCGATCCTTCCAAAATCAAGGCCATCTTAGAAATGCCACCACCGATGACTGAAAAGGAGGTGCGAGGTTTTCTGGGTAAAGTGCAATTCATAAGACGGTTTATTGCAAAATTAACCTTGACTTGTGAACCACTGTTTGGTCTCCTGAAGAAAGGAAAGAAGTTCCAATGGGATGACCGATGCCAAGTTGCTTTCGAACAGATCAAGCAATACTTACAGAACCCACCCATGTTGTCGCCGCCAGAGCCAGGGAAACCGTTGATTCTGTATCTATCAGTGACCGACACGACAATAGGTTGCATGCTTGCACAGGAATTTAAGGATAAGGTGGAGAAGGCTATCTATTACCTGAGCAAGAAAATGCTGGAATACGAGACCCGCTACACTCCGCTGGAGAAGGCTTGTTTGGCCTTGGTATGGGCTACCAGGAAGTTGAGGCACTACCTGTTCACTCACTCCGTAATTCTGGTTTCGAGATTAGATCCTGTAGACACCCCATTTTTGACCGACCTTAAGACTCAAACTTCATCGTTTGTGCACTCGGTGATTGCGCATGTTTGTGCTCGTTATGAGTTTCCGGGGCTTTTGACTGAGTGCCTTGTCTCGGGACCTCTTAACTCACTTCTTCTTGGTTTGTTTTTGGACCATGCCTTGGTGCCTTTGCCTGAAGGGAGAGAGAGGTCTGTAGGCCACTTTTATGATGTTATAAATTTTGGAGCGTTACATTTTTTTTTAACTTGAAAAAAGGATGCTCTGAGGTGTCATCACGACATCTGTGAGCCCAAGCCTCGGAATGGGGGATAGCCCTTGTGGTGAATGACCCTCCTGCTGAGCTTAGGAGCTTATTGGTAGTTGATATGTTAGGCCTTTATAGGGAAAAGTTGTAGCATTTGTTTGTCCTTTCTTTCTGATGTTTTAAAAAATAAAAAATATAAAAAAAACCTTGTAAAACCATCTCTAATAGTTTACTAAATATTTTATCAAATTTAAATTTGAAAAAAAAAAAACTCACTTTTTGCTACTCTAATTTAGTATCAAATCTTTCATTAAATTCAGAATTTCTCAAATATTTTATTAAATTGAGGATGAATATGTCATATTTTATTAAATTGAGGATGAATATGTCTTTCATCAAATTACTATTCATAATCGTTAGATTTTCACCACCGGATATCTCTTAGATATCTCTTGGATAACCACCTCAAGAAAAAAATTATACTGGCCAATCGACTAGCTGGACATTCACCCGATTGTCTGCCAAGTCGACTGGTGCTCTGATGAAATTTTAAAAATCCTCGTTAGAACACTTGTATCAAATAAAATTTTTACGCAAATTTAATTTTAAAAAACAATACACTGTTGGAGATGCTCGAAGTCATCTTCTATAAAATGCTACTATCAAATCAAATATTTGTCCATAATTTAAAGTTTGAATAACCACCTTATTCTTTTTTTTCTTTTTCTTTTTTCCAGTGGGTAGGAAATAATTTACACTAAAAAAACTAAGTGCCAAAAAATTATTTCTAAAATTTTAGTATGTAGTTCTGATTCAACTCTTATAGTTGGGGTTACATTTATAATAAATTTGAATCACACAATAATCTTTTTAAATAAAAAATTTGATTATGTATTATTATTATTGTATAAATATCAATATCATGACAAACTAGACTAAATTGAAATTTAATTATGTAAAAAAGTTTAACAACATGTATCCAAATGTAAGCAACAAATTTGGCAATAGAGTCATGGCCTCAACAAGCCAAATAGTTTACATTCAAGACTGTTGTCAATTTTGTTAGAATAAATTACATTTTCTACCTTTAAAGTTATTGATCCTTAAACATTAGAATTTTAAAATTGTTTTTAAAATTGAGTAAATTATACCAATAGTCCCTACTACTTGTCTCATTTTGATCCCTACACTTTCAATTAACTTAATTTTGACCCTTAATTTTAAATTTTGTGTCAATTTGGTCTAATTGATTTATTCATTAATTTTTTAAACAAAAATGATCATTGAGTTACTTGTGGTTAAGTCACTGAATTAATTAAGTTTACAATTTTATCTTTAAAAATGATCTTTTGAACATTTATCTTTTACCTAATATCTCAACTAAATATAAGATTTAATAAGATAATTCGTCCAAACAAACATGCCGTTAACATTACCCAAGAGTTAACTTTAGTTAATTTACATCACCCAAGAGTTAAGTTTAGTCAATTTTAACATTATTGAAGACTTGAAGTTAACATCACCCAAGATTTTTTTTTTTTTTGGGTAAGTACATCATCCAAGGGTTACACTCAAGGCTATTGGTCAATTTTATTTGAAGAAGTTAGACTTTCTATCTTTTAAGTATTATAGTTTTGTTTTGTTTGGATTTTCAAAATTAATTTTTTAGAAAATTATTTTTTTTATTTTTTGTATTTTTTTACTTTCACTAAATTTTTTTAATATTCTAAGCAATTTTTAGAATTTTTAGATATACCTAACATAAATATGCTTCAAAAGTATAATATTTGTGAAAATTTTTTTAGAAAATTCACTAAATACCAAAAATATTTTTAAAAAAATACGAGAATTCAGTACATTTTTTGTATTCTTGTACATTTATTAATTTGTTAAAATATTTTTTTACTAATATTTTACTTTTTAGTTACACCTAAGTAAAGTGCATTTAAAAAAATAAAAAACTTTAAGTCTCTCCATTTTTTTAATTTAAGGAGACAGTCTATTTTCAATATTTTTTTTAATTTATTGTGACTAACCCCTCACCCATTTTGCTTCAATCGTAAGAGAGTACCCAAATAACTCTCCACGTGATTATGATTGCAATGAATAAAGCACCTAATCAAAGTCAATAATGCAATTTATGGGAGTGAATTTTACCTGCCTACTTTCTGTAGCACTGTTGATGTGATCAATGCATTGGCAATGATTATATTGGTTGTTGTTCAAATCAAGAAACTTGATTTGCAGTAGAAGAATTGTTTTGAATTCATTTCATTATTGCTTTAATGTTTTTTCCCACTTTGGTGGCCAAGTGATGTCTATTATGGTTTGTTGGTTTAGTTGGCCGAGGTGATTTTGTGTCTTTCCTTTTGAGTTGTTTCGAATGGCACCTTGCCAATCTTGGTGGGAGTTTTTCATTTTGGGTTTATTACACTTTTATTTTTAAATTGTTGTTAAATTGTCTACTTAATACCTAAACTATTGATTGAATTTATTTAGCCCCTAAACTATCAATTGAAAATATTACAAAAATAAAATTTAATCCCTAAGCTATCAGTTTAATTCAAACGTATCTAGTCCATGAAATTGATTACAAAAACAAAATATAAGCTCATAAGTATTATGAACTAGTAATAGACCCTCCGTAATTAAAATTTTATTACAGAAAAATCTTAAATTTTTACTTTGTTTTTAAAAATTATTTTATTTTCATTGTGTGTTTAAATTTGTAACATTATGAAAATAAGGATACCAAATAACTCACTATAATGCCCCATTAACATTCATTCTCATTAAGTAATGCGGCTCGGGTTAAGACCCGACCCTTTTATATTCTTTGATTCGGGATCTGGCACTCATTGTTGTTGCTTATACCCTTTGTTGTCTTATTGTTGATTGGGATTGGTTATTTGGAGTTGTTGGTCGTGTTTTGAATAGGATGGGAGTTAGTGTTTCAAAGGAATTTCTATCTGTTTATTTGTAAGATTGCTCGAGCAATCATTCCTTCACTCTAGCGGTCTTTCGTTTCTTCCAAAAATTGTACTGCAAGTCTGAACTTCTAGGAGTGGGGTGTTCTCCGCTCGAGCCATGGTTTGGTCGCTTGAGTAGTATTCTATGTCTGACGTTCGAGCAGTATATCTTTTGCTCAAGCGGTCTCTTTGCAGGTCTGAAATTCTAGAGGGGGTTTATTCTTCGCTCGAGCGATGGTTATCTCGCTCGAGCGATTTGCTCTGCAGGGTTAGAATTTTGAAAATTTGGTTTCTTTGCTGGAGCCATGGTTTGGTCACTCGAGCGATGTTTTATATCTGACGTCGAGCAATGTTTTGGTCGCTCGAGCGGTCTGTGCGTATATAGGTACGAAGAAATATCTTTTCTATCTTTTTTTGCTTTCCTCTCTCTCTCTCTCTCTCTAAAAACCTTCTGAGCCATCAGATTAAAACAGTCCAAGAAATGCAAATAGTTGAAATTAGTACTGCAAAAAAGTGGAGTTCGTACCTTCACGACAATGGCCGATAAGTGAGACGTAGGCTCTCTCAGTAAGAGGTCGTCTGGCGCGTCCTCAGCAAAATCAGTGAAGGCTTTGATGCCTCCCACAACGGGTACTATGTGTGTCTCGGGGTGAGACCTCGCCGAATCAAAAGGGTGTATGCTTGGTGGTAATGGCTGAGGCTCAACCTCCGGCTCGGCCGCAAAGTCCGCTGCAAACTCTACCAGAGGAAGCGCGTGGAAGTGTAATAACCTCGACCCGCAATTAGCCACTAATCTGTAATTAATGATGCTAATGAGAGGATTAAAATAAATTATGTGTTTATTCTGTATTTTGCGCGATAGTTGGCTTTCTATCTGTTACTTGTAGAAATATTTGTCCAGGATTCCGCTTTAATGTGAAAATTGAAAGCCTTATCGGCATCTGAATTCGGAATTAGTTACGTTAATATGTTTTTCGGAATTTTTAGAACCATATGGCAAATTTTATTAAAAATTGATTCAGAACGATTAATTAGGTTGTGTTTGGCAAGCCTAATGTTTTAATTAGTGTATTTTAGCACCATAGCTACATATATGAGCCATGGGCTCATTTGAGCTCATTTCTTTCATTTCCCTTAGTGCAAAAATCTGGTGAAACATTTTAGAGAGAGAGGGAGCACAATTCTAGAGAGAGGGAATGAGAGATTCAAGGTAGAGTCAAAGATTTTGCTTGAGTCCATTGATATTGTGCAAGAGCTAGATTAATTCAAGACTCTAGGTAAGCTTTTGGCTGTTAATTCAAAGAGTTATGTGTTATAGAGATGAATTCATGGAGTTGTTAAGATCATTGCATGCAGGATTTGATTATAATTTCACATGCATATACATATATATATATAGGGGTTTGCCATTTGAGTTTGATTTTGAGCATCTAGGTTGTGATCATGAGTTATTTGGCACATGCATGTATAATTCATCATGTTTTAAAGCTTAAATTCATGTTTTGAAAAGGATTTCTCTCATGCATGGAGCCTTTGAGCTCAATTTTGTCAAAGACCTTGGTGTTGGAGAAGAAGAGTTTATAAACCTTATATACATGGATGTTTGAACTCAATTTTAGCTAAATCCACGAGTTTTGAGCTAAGGGTTTGTAAATAATCATGTGTTCATATTTTAGAAAAGTTTTCCAAGTGTTTTGATCAAGCTTTGCATGAGTGTAGCCATTGAATTGCATTTTGAAGCTCAAAACTCTGTTTTTGGAAACCCAGAATTTCACAGTCCGCTCGAGTGAGGAAACCTGCGCTCGAGCGAAGAATGCGAGCTCTCAGTATTTTCTTTGCAGGCATGAGCTCTCCGCTCGAGCGACAAAAGTTACGCTCGAGCGAGCCCCTTGTACATTGTTGATCCGCTCGAGCATGGGAGTTGTAGCTCGAGCATAGATTGAGACCAACCAGTACTTTCTCCGAGTTTGCAGGCCGCTCGAGCGAAGGAAGTTACGCTCGAGTGACCCTTCTCATTTTGCATGTCCGCTCGAGCGAGGAAAGCTACGCTCGAGCGAGGACCTTATTTTCAGAAAATTTTCTAAGTGTTCAAATTCATGTTTTGGCATCCTCATTGCATTTTAGGCATTCCTAAGCCTTAATTAAGCCATAGTAATGAGGTTATGGATTAGAAACAGACTAAGTAATGAATGTACTAAGTTATGAGATTCAAGAGTGTGTTTTGAGCATTGTGAGAAGAAAGAACAAGAATCAATATAATGTAAGCTAAACCGTGTTGACCATGTACATGTGTAATGATAAGATATGTTGTGTTATGTATCTTTGTGTTTGTAGGTCAACGTCTGAAGAGTGATTAACCGCTTACTGGAACCACTGTGAGTAACGTTATCATAAAGATACGTTCATATGAATTATGTTTCAAATGAAATGTGATAAGCTATGATTTCTGTTATGATATCTGTTTACGTGAACGAACATCCTAAGTTTTGATTCTATTATGGTATCCATAGATAGTCCCAAGTCATGGGGGACGACATGAAAATGCGGGTCCATGACATACAAGTTTACGAGATCTCGTTAGCCACTTCATTGTGGTGATATGTGTTTAATCGGTATCCGAAACCGATTACTCTAGTCGGAAGACATTCTGTTATGTATTCTATGGGGTGTACCATTATTATGTTTTGATATGGGGATGATTATGTTATGATCTGTTTTCCGCTTATGATATGTTCGAATTTCGTTCCCTAACCCCTTTACCTTAATGTTATTCACTGGGTTTTAGCTCACTGTTTGTATATATATATTATAGGTGAGCATTCTGGAGTTCGAGCCTGAAGGCTTTTGTCTGGATCTGTGGTCCGTTGTCAGCCAACCTTTGTGTCTCACGTGGAGGTTCCCGAAGCGTCCTGTGTTTAAGTTCTGTTGGTTCTGTATATATAAGACTTGATTTGATGTTGTTGGCTGTATTTGAAATACTGTAATGTGTGTGGGTATAATGTATGGTTGACTATCGGTTATGTATATAAAAGTTTTAAACATTATGTTTCATATAAGTTAGCACAGCTCATTGGACAACTATATTTATGTATTTGCTTCCGCTAGCCCCTTAATCTTGTTGATCTGTTCAGAGGCCTTCGGTAATCCAAGGATTACTGGCCGGTTATGATGCTAAACTTATAGGGCGGGTTTGGATCGTGACAGAGTGGTATCAGAGCACGAGTTATACCACATACACGTGTCCATATGAGCTATAGGATGTCCTAGAAATGAAATAGGGACATTGCACTATCATGTGTAAGTATGTGAACTATTATGAACACATCTTTATTGGAAATGAAACGACATGAAAACTTTGTGCATGATCAAAGAAGTTAAGTGAAATAATATGTAATGTTAATTTCAATACCGGATATGGAATTTATGTGAACATGAACGTATAAAAGTAAAGGATCATGTGATTGTATCTGAATTGAAATGAAAGTATAAACGCATCTGATATGAAATGAAATGTGAGAACAGTGAAAACTTCCCTTATATTAATAAGTAACCTGGTTGTGTATAGCCAATGGAAAGGACAAGGAATATAGACGAATTTGAATCTTCTGACGCTAGAATTAGCCGGTTAGAAAGAATGGTTGAAGCCTTAACCGAAAATTTGAAACAACGGCAACAAGGGCAAATACATGTACCTGAACCAGCTAATTATGATATGATAACACTGACACAGAAATACAATAAGATGAAACCACCAGAATTTCAGGAGGGTATTGAACCGTTAAAAGCCGAGGCTTGGGTCTTAGAAACTGAGAAAATATTTGAGGTATTTCCGTATACTGAGGCACAGAGAGTTTTGTTGGCAACATTCACGCTCAAAGAGGAGGCTAGGAGATGGTGGATGTTAGTACGAGATGATAATGAGGGTGTGACATGGGATAGATTTAAAGAAATTTTCTTTGAAAAATATTTTCCCTAGTGCATCTGGGATAGGAAGGTATCTGAATTTGAACAACTAAAACAAGGCAAAATGACTGTGGTTGAATATGAAGCAAAATTTACTGAGTTAGCTCGTTATGCACCCCACATGATAGACACTGACTACAAAAAGGCTAGAAAATTTGAAGGTGGGCTTGACCTAGATGTGTATGACCGAGTTGGCGTTTTAAAACTGTCAAAGTATGTAGATGTCCTTGATAGAGCATTAATGTCTGAGGCAAACCTAGCAGCATTGAAAATATCAAAATCAACATCATTAACTAACTTAGAAAGAATGAAACAGAAGAAACAGAAGGTTGAAATGACTAATAATTCAGTGACCTCTGCGAATGAAAAATTTAGGGCAATAACTTTGAACAAAGAAAGTCGGGGAAGCAACGTGATCAACAATATACCTATCTGTAGAGAATGTGGGAAACAACATTGAGGCATTTGTCGCCGCCTGTCAGGAGCTTGTTTTAGATGTGGACAGAAAGGACACTTAGCTAAATCTTGCCCACGAGCTCATTCGAACAACACCTAGAGGCAAGGAAGGGTTTATACCCCAGTTCCAGAAAATGCTTGGAATATTGAAATGACTGACGCAGGTATTACCTTAATTATGTGCAATTGTTTATATGGGAATTTGTGTGGAAAGTCTGCATTCCTTAGCCTGATATAGATTGTGAATATGTTGATTGGACCAATTGAATTATTAAAATTATAAACCCTAGATATTGACTATCTTGAAAACTCACTATTTAATGTAAATTTTATGTGAGATGCTCGGAACCTTATGAACTTAACGAATCACCTGTGCTATGAGAATTGTTGGGACTTGTGAACAACGAGAATTTGCTGGGTTAGATCTTTGTACCGTAGTGCAACAATTCAATGTGAACTGTTAGGTATGACCTTTTGAACTATGCTAGAACTATCGAACATGGGAGTACATTATGATTGACTATAATTTGAGAAAATCTGTATGATCGTGACTTGAACTGAACCGTTATATATTGACTGACATCATTGAATGATTAGACCCATGAACTCGAATTATATACGTGAACCGTCGTGTGTAGAACTTCTGAAATTGAGAACTTATGTCAGGTTGGAAGAATGAACCTTTGCTTATGAATTTGAGAACGAATACCTAAATGATAATTGATTCTAGACTCGTATCCATATACATATGTCCTTGTTTATACACTTTGAGACCTACTGCCTGATGTGAACTATGTGTGACGCTTTAGACCCTTTTGTTTAACAACTACCTATGCTATGGAGAATGTTTGGACTTATGTATATGCATACCTATGCTTGTGAATGTTATTAGACTTTGGACATACACATATATGACTGTACCTTTGCTCAGAATGACTGGTATGTTATTTGTTTTGATAATTTGACTATGACTCTGGGATTGTGTGACTAAGCAAAGACCCCCTGTGATAACCTCTAAACTGTGGACTGTGATTGTTGAAACTTCTGTATAACACTCTGCTATTGTGTACCTTATGCTTACTTGAAAAACTCATTTGGGAAATTGCTATTTTGACTGTAATGCTTACCTCTCGATGTGAATAATTGCATGCCTGTACATTTACCTGTAAAATTATTGGGAGGAAACACATTGTATATGACCTGAAACATTTTGACATGAACTACTATGATACATGACTCTGATGTGACTTTGAGAATTGATTTGATGAACTTAGAACTAAGGTACCTCGATTGAAGATGATAAGAATAGAACTTTTACCTGATCTAACCTGATAGAACCGTGGTTTGATGAGACCTTTGCTTAACTGATGGAACTTCTGTTTAATGACTCACGCCATGAACTTTTATTTGATATGACTGGGTAGAACTTTCAGTTGATATGACCTGGTTGAACTTTCATTGATTTGATTTGAGGAGACCCTTATTGAGAACTATTATCTGACTGATTGCATTATGGGGGATTGTGAATTGCTTATGATTGAATGACGGGGCTGTGCTGCTAAGGGAATTAACCGAATGGAAACTTGAATTAGTCTCGAACACTTAGGAAGAATGTGAACCGTCAGCAGCAGACTACGTGGTTATAGATGACTTTTTACCATACGCCTATAACCGATTGGAAACACGCGAATGGGATTATGGAATTTGGTAACTTATGCTTGGAGAATATGGGAATACGGTATATATATGACATGTGATTAATTACCCGGTATTACCGTTTTGACCATGAACTTGTTTGACTAGAGAATGATTACTTTTGTGTTACTGTACTTCGAAACTGATGGGAATTGTTGACAACAGACTAGTTTGATTGAAACTCTGACTACCTGGAAGTATATGTAATCAGTAGGACTATTTCTGTATTGACACATAGTACGATTGAATTTGTGGGAACTGAGGCTGATGAATAGTAGATGAATGATTACTTCAGAATTTCGTTTATTGCTATGGGGTTAATGTACGAAATTACCTTGTATTCCTGATAACTTCAGAATGACCTGGATTCACTGTAATAAGATTACCGGATCGAAAACCAAATCGAACAAGGACCGGATGGATGACTCGGGAGTGAGTAAATCAAGTCTCTGTGACTTAATAACGGGAAACAGTGTGAATCTATGACGTCCCATAAGAACTTGATATAAGTAATGTGAGTAATAACTTAATAAAGTTATGTCCAACTGTATTTATTTTCTGTGTGACAGAATAAGTTTTGCTTTCTGAAATGCTATATGCCGTATGCTGAATGATTGTCCAATTTATGATATGTATTCGTGACATCCTTAGCATCATGTGATATCTGTTAGCTGTTACCCGGTATTGGAGGTTCCATCATGAAACTTAATCTGTCCGTACTCTGTAACCCGTACCGAAGGCTCCCTCACCGAGGCTCAGCGTATCTGTTCTGTTTGGTTACCCGGATCCGGAGGTTCTTTTATGGAATTGGTTATTCGTAACCTCACATGTATCTATTCTGTTCTGTTTATGCTAATGGATGTATCACGTATGCTTGCGCTTGACTTATGATTTCTGTCTGTATATGATCTAGACAAGAATGAGAATATGAACATATATATGAATCTGTTTCTGATTAAAATCTGAATGTGTATAAGACTCTGTTTTGATACGAACCCTAATATCTGTATATGATTTATAATTCTGTTTCTGTACGAAACTAAGGTCGAGATTGGGTTATGAGCATATTTATGAATAGGGTTATGCTTCTGTTTTGTAGAGTACAAGTTATATTTATGATGAACATCATTTCTTTTGATATAAGATAACTTGAGTTTGGAGTACCAAACTTCTTAAGGTGGGGAGACTGTAATAACCCCAACCCGCAATTAGCCACTAATCTGTAATTAATGATGCTAATGAGAGGACTAAAATAAATTATGTGTTTATTCTGTATTTTGCGCGATAGTTGGCTTTCTATCTGTTACTTGTAGAAATATCTGTCTAGGATTCCGCTTTAATGTGAAAATTGAAAGCCTTATCGGCATCTGAATTCGGAATTAGTTACGTTAATATGTTATTTGGAATTTTTAGAACCATATGGCAAATTTTATTAAAAATTGATTCAGAACGATTAATTAGGTTGCGTTTGGCAAGCCTTATGTTTTAATTAGTGTATTTTAGCACCATAGCTACATATATGAGCCATGGGCTCATTTGAGCTCATTTCTTTCATTTCCCTTAGTGCAAAAATCTGGTGAAACATTTTAGAGAGAGAGGGAGCACAATTCTAGAGAGAGAGAAGGAGAGATTCAAGGTAAAGTTGAAGATTTTGCTTGAGTCCATTGATATTGTGCAAGAGCTAGATTAATTCAAGACTCTAGGTAAGCTTTTGGCTGTTAATTCAAAGAGTTATGTGTTATAGAGATGAATTCATGGAGTTGTTAAGATCATTGCATGTAGGATTTGATTATAATTTCACATGCATATATATATATATATAGGGGTTTGCCATTTGAGTTTGATTTTGAGCATCTAGGTTGTGATCATGAGTTATTTGGCACATGCATGTATAATTCATCATGTTTTAAAGCTTAAATTCATGTTTTGAAAAGGATTTCCCTCATGCATGGAGCCTTTGAGCTCAGTTTTGTTAAAAACCTTGGTGTTGGAGAAGAAGAGTTTATAAACCTTATATACATGGATGTTTGAACTCAATTTTAGCTAAATCCATAAGTTTTGAGCTAAGGGTTTGTAAATGATTATCTGTTCATGTTTTAGAAAAGTTTTCCAAGTGTTTTGATCAAGCTTTGCATGAGTGTAGGCATTGAATTGCATTTTGAAGCTCAAAACTCTATTTTTGGAAACCCAGAATTTCACAGTCCGCTCGAGCGAGGAAACCTGCGCTTGAGCGGAGAATGCGAGCTCTCAGTATTTTCTTTGTAGGCATGAGCTCTCTGCTCGAGTGACAAAAGTTACGCTCGAGCGAGCCCCTTGTACATTGTTGATCCGCTCGAGCGTGGGAGTTGTAGCTCGAGCGTAGATTGAGACCAACCAGTACTTTCTCCGAGTTTGCAAGCCGCTCAAGCGAAGGAAGTCATGCTCGAGCGACCCCTCTCATTTTGCATGTCCGCTCGAGCGAGGACCTTATTTTCAGAAAATTTTCTAAGTGTTCAAATTCATGTTTTGGCATCCTCATTGCATCTTAGGCATTCCTAGGCCTTAATTAAGCCATAGTAATGAGGTTATGGATTAGAAACACACTAAGTAATGAATGTACTAAGTTATGAGATTCAAGAGTGTGTTTTGAGCATTGTGAAAAGAAAGAACAAGAATCAATATAATGTAAGCTAAACCGTGTTGACCATGTACATGTGTAATGATAAGATATGTTGTGTTATGTACCTTTGTGTTTGTAGGTCAACGTCTGAAGAGTGATTAACCACTGTGAGTAACGTTATCGTAAAGATACGTTCATATGAATTATGTTCCAAATGAAATGTGATAAGCTATGATTTCTGTTATGATATCTGTTTACGTGAACGAACATCCTAAGTTTTGAATCTATTATGGCATCCATAGATAGTCCTAAGTCATGGAGGACGGCATGAAAATGTGGGTCCATGACATACAAGTTTATGAGATCTCGTTAGCCACTTCATTGTGGTGATATGTGTTTAATTGGTATTTGGAACCGATTACTCTAGTCGGAAGACGTTCTGTTATGTGTTCTATGGGATGTACCATTATTATGTTCTGATATGGGGATGATTATGCTATGATCTGTTTTCTGCTTATGATATGTTCGGATTTCATTTAGTAACCCCTTTACCTTAATGTTATTCACTGGGCTTTAGCTCACTGTTTGTATATATATATTATAGGTGAGCATTCTGGAGTTCGAGCCTGAAGGCTTTTGTCTGGATCTGTGGTCCGTTGTCAGCCAACCTTTGTGCCTCACGTGGAGGTTCCCGAAGCGTCCTGTGTTTAAGTTCTGTTGGTTCTGTATATATAAGACTTGATTTGATGTTGTTGGCTGTACTTGAAATACTGTAATGTGTGTGGGTATAATGTATGGTTGACTATCGGTTATGTATATAAAAGTTTTAAACATTCTGTTTCATATAAGTCAGCACAGCTCATTGGACAACTATATTTATGTATTTGCTTCTACTAGCCCCTTAATCTTGTTGATCTGTTCAGAGGCCTTCGGTAATCCAAGGATTACTGGCCGGTTACGATGCTAAACTTATAGGGGCGGGTTTGGGTCGTGACAGGAAGCCCTCGTCATGTGGGACATCATCTGCTAGCTGAGATAGATGCAAAATGAGCAAAATGAGGAAAAAGGCGAAAAATGGTGAAACTTTGAACAAAGCAAACCCTAGGAGAGAGGAAAAAGTCAAAGAAAGTCAAAACCCGGGAAAGTGTGCTAACCTTGGGAGAAACTCGAGGGGAATGAGTCTTGAATGGTGGAAATGATGGAAAAAGCGTCAAAATCAAATTCTGATCGGTTTAAAGTGAAGAGAACAAGAGGGTTTTCGCGAAGAAAATGTTTTTAGGGTGTTGGGAAACGCGTAGAACGTGCGAATCTAGAGAGAAGAAGAACCTAGAGAGCAAAAGAAAGGTTTTTCGTGCAAGGGGTTGTAAGGAAATGAAGTAGTTTGTGTGTATTTAAAGAGCCACGGCTGAAAAGACAAATTTGCCCAAATCTGTCATCGATGGCCAGTAGTGGCACATCGATGGCCGGCAGGGGGCCGACGGCCTCCCATGGTGGCCGGCTGTAGAAACCCCATTTTTGACCGCCCTTAAGACTTGGGCACTATTGATGGTTTACTTGGTGGAGAAAGACGTGCAAGCCAAAGGTTTGATTTCTTCGGCAAGAGGAGAGTCAAATCTCAACTTCATACCCCTTTTGAACCAAAACAATCTTGATCAAAAGATTTTAGACCTTGAAACCCTCTCTTTCAAAATGTTTTGAAAATAAAGTTCCTACGATGTTCCAACGCTCGCATTTTGTCAAATGTTGCACTTTTCGGTAAACCGAGCGAGAACAAAGTGGAAATGAATAAAAGAGAGATGAAATCTTTGAAAAATCTTTCAAAACACCTTGGTTAGGGTTTTGGAGTTGAAGAAAAGAAGAGAAGAGGGAAGAAACCCAGTTGGGGGAGAAAATGGGCATGAACCGTTAAAAGAGAGTCGAGAAGCTCTCGCTGAATCGGGCTTATTCATTTTCATACTTGGATTTCAGCTATGAGGCCTCCACTATTGGAAAGCTTACTTCTGGGGCTTCATTTTGCACTCAAGAATCTCCTAAAGCCAAGTCCGGACGGGGGAGATATGGTTGGTTGAAATAGGGCATAAATCCGGTTGGACCGAAACTGCGCGGCTTCACCAAAACAGACATAACTTTTTGCATAGTTGGAATTTTGATGCAAGGCTGGTGCCATTGGAAAGCTAACTTCTGGGGCTTCAATTTGGATACCTGGCCGATGACTTTTAGCCTTGGAAGCCATTGGCCGACCACCTTTCTTTTCGGGAGACCACTTTTTGTCCTGAAAAACCAAAAAAAGTAGCTGGCCGACCAGAAAAGGTGGTCGGCCGACCACTTATGCCCAGAAAGCCTAGAATTGGCAGATATTTTCCCTCCAGCTGTCTTCCACAACCTCCAGCTGTTCCATAAACAGATATTTTCGAGCCAACTCTCATTTTGGCTATATATGAGGCTATATCTCTCATTTTCAAGGGGGGACAATCTTCTTGGAGAAGCTTGGGAGCTTCTCACTCTAAAAATTCACTCTCTCTCTACAACTTCTAGGGCTGAATCTCTGCCCCTCTCTCTATATACTCCACTTCCTTGCCCATTTTGTGCATAGAAATGCTTAAAAGTAAAGAAATGCTTCTAGTTTGCCTAGGCATCCTTCATCAAAGTTAACCACCATTGGGCTGAGGTTCTTTGAGGACATTTTTGGAGTTTAAAAGGTTGGTTTTTGGTCCCAAAACCTACTGGTTTTGCTGAGCTTCAAGGGTAACTCCTTTTCTCTCTTTTTAAGCTCTATCTTGATCATTCTCCTAGCCATACTTGCATGCATATTTAGGCTTTGTTGTCAACTGAGAAAAGCTTCATATTTAAGTGTTTTTCATGTTTGTTTAAGGCTCTTTTGGTGTTGAGGGTCATCTACCCTCTTGCATGCTCTATTTAGCCTTGTTTTGTGCCATGCCATAAGGCATTCGAGCTAGTCTTTGCTTGGCCTTCCTACCACTGAAATCCAGTGGATTTTCAGTAGTGAGGATGTGGCTTTGAGGGTCTAAATCAGAGAGGGGTGACCCTCTCTCTTGTTGTCTTGTTTACTAGCATTTTTGGCCTACCAAAGGAGCATATGTTTATACCATTTGGAGGCCTAGTTCAGACACTTTTTGGTGACTTTTAGGACCTACCTAGGCTCTGACCATGGCTGGTTTGGTCCCCTTTTGCTTGCTTCTTGCATGTGTAGAGTAATCCCTTTCGTGGCTTATCAAAGGAGCATGTCATTCTTGCATGTATTGGTCTTGTTTCAGTGGGTTTTTGGCCATCATTTGGCATGCCATGATTCTTTTTTTGGCTGGTTTGGTAGTCCCTCACATGCTTCATATGCTTGTAGTATAAATCATGTTTACTAGCTTGGAATGCATGATGTTTTGGCCCTCTATTCTAGCATATTTTGGCCATACTCCAAACTGATTTTGTTCATATTTTGGGCTGCCTTAGCTCTGTTTTGAGGCGTCTTGGTCGAAAAATGCTTGCCATGCACACTTGTTGTGTAATAGCTTCGACTAGCTTTGAGTTTTGAGCACTCTTGCATGCCTAACTTGAAGTATTTGCATGTGTTGGCATCATGGGGAATGTTATTTCAGAGCTTATATTTGTTCCATATTCTCATGTTTATCACTCCTTCAATGTGTTTGAGAGTTGCATCATTATGCCTTGTTTGTGAGCCATTGCATGAGCTTCATTCTTGTGCCTTTCGAGCCATGATTCCAACTCATTTTGCTACTATTTTTGGGCCTGCATAGGGTCTGTTTAGAGTCAGTTTGGCCATTTGAGCATTGCCTTGCATGCCTATAGTGTAATACACTTCACTAGTTTCAATGCTTGAGTCTTTCAACATGCATCGTATGAGTTGTTTGCATGATTCGGAGTCATTTTGGAGTCATTTTATATGCCATTTCAGAGCTGGAACATGTATAATTGCATTCCATGTTTGATCCTTCCAATGCATTTGCAAAGTTGTGTTTTTGTGCCTTAGGCTCGGGGCCATTGCATTGTGCATGTTTGCATGAGTTTTGGAGCCTTATTTTCATCATTTTTGGCCACTGGTTTGGGTGTGGCTGAGGCTCATCCATTTTGGTTTAAGTCTATTTTGTGCATCAAGTATGCCAAATAGTTCATAGCGTCGAGTATGCCATGTCGTTGCATGATTGTCCCTTGCATTGCGTATGCCATGTAGCTTATAGCATTGTGTATGCTAGTGTGTTAGTTGCATGTTTTCATTCTTGTCTCTTGCATGTTTGCATGTCTAAGTTATATTGCATTGAGTTGCATGTTTGAGTCGCGCATTGAGTTGCACGCCCGAGTCGCATTGTGCATGCCTTGTTCATCTCATTGTGTATATTAGTTTCCGTGTGCATTGTGTATGCTAGTGTCATGATCATTGTGCATGCCATGTAGTCCTAGCATTGTGTATGCTAGGTGCGTGCTTGCATGTTCATCCCTTGCATGTTTGCAAGATTAAGTTGCATTGCATTAGGATTGCATGCTAGAATTGCATTTGCACATGCCATGCCATTCTACTTGTTGCATTGTGTTTGGAGTTGGAGTTAGTCCAAACACGGGAAACGAGGGACGTTTCATACTCGAAGTGATGAAACATCCCTCGATTCCCGGTCGCCGACATTCTTGACTACCCATGATGGAGTTGTTGGCTTTAGGTGTTTATATGTGCATTCATTTCACATTGAGTCGTGCAATCTGACTCCTCGGCCATCATGCATCGGGATGCGTGATTGGTGGCCCGAGGGTCGAGGACTACACTTCCTTGAGCTTGTGCAATGACGGGGAGAGTGGTCGTGCACACATGTGTTGAAAATACCTTGCCATGCCTCTCTCTTGCTCCTTATTGCAGAAAACCAGAAACCAGAGGCAGAAACTGGTCGGCTGACCAGCTTTTCTGGCAGGCCGACCACCCTTTTTGGTTTCTCCCACAAAAGGTGGTCGGTAGGTGGTCTCCAAGGCCAATAGCTGGTCGGTGGCCTTCCCACAGATTCCCAGGGTGGAGTTTCAGCCTTCTGGAGCTTTGTGCAATGTTCTGAGGTCAATTGCAAACAGAGGCAAGTCTGGGCGTCGCGAGGGATTTCCGAACAAGGCAATTCAAGCATGCATGCATCCTTCATCATCCAAGGCAGAGCTGAGGTAGTCCGTTTCATGTAGTTTGCATGACAGTACTTAGCTAATTTGTTAATTAGTTAGAGTTTTGTAATAATTAGCTGTAATTTGTTATTCATTGTGGTTGTGTAATAACTAGTTTAATTAGATTAGCTTAGATTAGCTAGTTAGTTTTGTATTATTTATTCGGACCCTCCGTCAAGAGGGCACAACTGTTGTAATAAGTGTGCGTGTGTGTGATGCACGTTTTCCAACCCCACGTCTTTCTCCCTTTTACTTATCTACTTATAATGGTTAGTTTTAGGGCATGTTTTAATTAGCTTTCTTATGCTCACATGTTTGCATCCATTCATCTGTCTTGCATGCACCGAGCTCGGCGTATCATACTAACTGCATTGTATTTCAATTCCAAGTTGAATACATGTTATCTGTAGCATCTCATATGCCATCTTAGAATAGCCGAGCCTACTTCCAGTTGCATTTTGTATGTGTTGCATTAAGCATTCTTAACATAGCTAGGATCATGCATTGATTTCTAACATAGCTTTTGTTTTGGCTCGGAGTACTCGGTAAGTGTTTATGCTTTAGCATCCTTGCATGCATGTGAGTGACTGTCATGATAGCATGCTTGCCATGAGGCTAACTGCTTATGTGATATAACTACCTAAATGCCTATGGGTGAAGGTTGGGTTACTTGAGTTGGAACAATTCATTTGATCGCGAGTTTTACGCCCACTTGAGAGTGGCAAATCACCATGTTTTCTAAGCCCACTTGAGGGTGGCAAAATCCGCATTTTAGCCTACTTGCGAGTAGCAAAACCGCTTTCAAACAAACATGAAATGTTTTGTTCCAATCCAGGCGATCCAGTCTATACTTGTTTGTTGCGCGCATCATATAGTATTTCTAGGCTAATACACCGGAATAAGAGCGCATATGTTTTCAAAACAAAATATCATGTTTAGTAGTGGCCAATCTTTTTCGGGCGAGCGGGGGTGCTCTTAGCTGACCTTCCCCAATCGTACCCAAGTTCCCGAGCCGAGGCAACTTTGGTGATGACGGACACGTGGCCTTAAGCAACGAGTCAGGGTTTCCTAAATTTTCCCAAAATAAAATATTTAGGTGGCGACTCTGTATCTGGCAAAGTAGTCTATGTTTGACACTTCTTTCTAAAAATCAGTTTTTCAAAATGATTTGCCAGATTTAGACTCTTTGGTGATTTATCGATCTTACACTGCACTTTGTGAGATTAGATTCAGAACCGTGACATTGAGTCCGAACTGTAGTGAGCCCAAATGAACAAAACGTGATTGTCCCGGGACGTTCAGGTGCGTCTACAGTTTCTGGCAACTCCGCTGGGGACTTAGAGAACTTGATTCGAACTCATGATATCTTATTTTGACTACACTTATGTGTTTCTTTGCATTACATTTGCATTGGTGCGCCTATGACACCGCGTTTACCATCTGCTATTCTTGAACGGTTTGTCGGAGGTTCGCTTTGAGAAGCGTGCCACAAGACTGACCGGTTACGGGCTCTGCCACGATGGGAACACAAACCCCGGTTTTTACCAGGGCACCCTTTTGACCATTTGACCTAGTGCATATTCGGAATCCATAGTGACTATTCCAAGTTAGGACAGGTTGCTTACCCGATTGTAGGTTGTTTGAAACCGCTGTATGCGTAGTGAAACCCTAGTTCTTGACGAAACTAGGACAGGGAAACCCTACCCCTCCATAGGGGTGTTTTGGCTCTCACTTGCTTGCTATGTGCTTTTAGAGTGTGCCTCTACAGGAATGCACGTATCAGTTTGCAAGTCTGGGTATCAGGCCTGTGGGTATCGGTATTTTGAGAATCAGTTATATTTACGGGTATCAGATTCAGTTTTGGGACGGTAATTTGGGGAACAGTGATCAGTGGCCGAATACAGTCGTTCAGCTATGTTTATACTTGTTTTGGTGAAATCAAGCTGAGATGCTGTCTGTTTTCTCTTTTGCAAGGTAGTCTTGGAATCGTAGCTTCAGAAGGCTCCAATATCCCCCGAGTACACCAGACTTTTTGCTGATAGACTTTGTCAGGTCAGAGATTCAGTTCAAGGGCAAAATCAGTGTTCCTTCGCCAGAGGCAGGGTAAAAAGGCCAGTCAGGCACAGATCACCCGTTCAACAGTCCCCAGTTCAGCGGTCATTATCCACCTCACCTGTGCGCAGTTGGGCTGAGATATCTGTTTCCACCTCAGAAAGGGGATACACACTTGTTCAGTTAGATCAGCAGTTTTCAGTTAGTATGGAAGAGATGATGCATCAGCTCCAGGAAAGTATACGGGTCATGCAGCAGGATGCTGCCTGCCAGGCAGAAGTGGCTGCACGCCAAGCAGAAGTAGTGGCCCAATAGGCAGAGTTAATCCTCAGGCTACAGCAGCAAACCGGGACATCTGTTTCACACCCAGCTCCTCCCCCACCAAGAGTTCTAATACTCGGGGAGACAGTCCAAGAAGATACGGACATCCCAACGGGGCCGGCTCCGCCCCCAATTCTACCCCAGCTGTCCAAGGCACCCATACCCACCAACCTACCGGATTCTCCCTTTGAGTTCGAAGTGGACCCCACAGCACTAAAAGTGAGCAAGCTAGAAAAGCTATTCAAAAAGTCTCAAGGCGTGAAGTCCATTCCGGATATTGAGGATGGGTACACCAATTCGGCCGTGACTCTGCCGAACCAATTCAAAATGCCGCGTATCAACTTCTTCGATGGCTCTGGAGACCCAATGGTGCATCTCCACCTATTTTTTGATATCTTGAGGCCAATGGGTTTGACCACAACCTAGAAGTTGTCTCTCTTCGGCCGAACCATGTCTGGGATAGCCGCAATCTGGTATGCAAAATTGGAGGACTTTGCGAAACAGAACTGGGAAGAGCTGGCTGAGGCCTTTATTGCTTAATACTCCTACAACACACAGATCAAGGTCACAACTCGTGATCTTGAAGTCACCCGCCAAGAGCCAAAGGAGGGTTTCTCAGAGTTCATGGCGAGATGGAGAGCAAAGGCCTCAATGATGACTACAAGGCCTTCCAACAAAGATCAGATCAGGATGATTTTTCAGAATCTGCATGGCAAGTTGCTGCAGAAGATAGTCGTTCTACCTCTGTTTACCTTTCCAACCCTTCATGAAATGGGGGTTCAAATCGAGGATGCCATCAGATAAGGGATCTTTGCGGAAGATAATGAGCCTTTGAAGAAGAATGTTGTTCGAAGTTCCAATGCTACTACTGAAGGTAGCACAGCTGTGAAATGCTCAGAAGTAGACACTATCACCACTTCCCTCAATGGCCAAAAACCCGCAACTTCAACTCGGCCCCAAGCCCGAAACTTCCATCCTCTTTACATGAGTCTCTCTCAAGCTTTGAACAAGTTGCAAGAAGAAGGGCACCTAGAACTCTTAGAACCCCAACCCCTTCAAAATGCTCTTCCACCAAGATATGACCCAGCTAAATACTGTGCCTATCATCAATAGCACGGTCATGATACGAACCGTTGTATCTGCCTTCGTCATAAGATTCAAGATCTTATTGACGAAGAGACCCTAGCTCCACCAAAAGGACCTCAGGTTAGTACTG
This sequence comes from Camellia granthamiana, assembly GCA_036172215.1. Taxonomy (NCBI): domain Eukaryota; kingdom Viridiplantae; phylum Streptophyta; class Magnoliopsida; order Ericales; family Theaceae; genus Camellia; species Camellia granthamiana. Next base: position 34,960,669 of record CM069914.1, read on the forward strand.
ACCCATCACCTCTACATCTCAACCTCATCCATATCCTGCCGTCCGCCTATGACCCCGGTATATACATCACCCCAGCCCATCTACCCAAGCCTGAGGTGTTCATTCCAGAAAGCATGGACTTATGCATAATGAATGCACCTGAACCCCAATCATCTCAAACCCATGAACCCACTACTTCTGAGCTAATGAGAATGATTGAAGATCTTCAAAGAACTGTGGCAGATTTGGCCTTTGGGATATTGGCTCCGTCATCGACCACCTCATAGGCCAGAAGTTTCAGCCCAAAAGGCTCCTTGATCTTGGGGCGAGCTGCAATTGAAAAGGGTCAACCTGAATCCATCTCAGATTTGGGTGGTGGCATGTCAGCAACAACCAGGTTTCGCTCTGATATAGCAACCCAATGCTTTGGCCAAGTTGAGGCAAGTGGTAAGAACAAGGTAGGGGCAGGCATTGGTCCCCATGAACACCTTCAGTGGGCCATTGAGGCTTTGAAAGCTGAAGGGCTGAACAAACAGCAAGTGCTGGCAGTTGTTGCAAAGACTGTGGATGGCACTTTTGCCACTCAAAATGAGAGCCGTTTGAATCAAGGGACAAGCCGGGAGAAGGGCCGTTGTACCAGAAACGTTCCTTTCAGCTCTAATCCTGCACTCAGAAGAGATCAGCAAACCCAGTCAGTGCCTACCAATCCCGTTGCTGGTGCATCCAGTAAAAATCCACAAACCTTGAAATACCAACCTCGAGGTCAGAGGGTCTTCCATGCCCTCTATATGCCTTTGTCCAAAGCTTTCCAAATCCTCATAGGACAAGGCCATCTCAAACCCCTTGAGCCTCGGCCTCTCCCTAGTCGTCTTCCAGCCAGTCATGATGCTGTCTAGCACTGTGCCTTCCATCAACAAACCGGTCATGGCACTGACATGTGTTTTCGTCTTAGCCATGAAATACAAGATCTGATTGACAACGGGGTCATCGCCGCACCAGGCTCTGCAAAGTCTATTGACACTGGGCCAGTGAACTTGGGGGATAATGTGATATAATCGGGCGAATGAAACACCTGCGGATGGCACCCAGTTTACTCCGGATGTGGCGTATGGCACGCACTATTTTGAGCATTTGCGAATGCTGGTTATTTTACTTTCTGTGGACGCGCCCCGAGGGACTTATGCTACCACAGTTCGGACTCGTTTTGTCACGGTTCTTAATCTGAACCAAAGAGTCCAAATCTGGCAAATCGTTTTGAGAAACAGATTTTTGAAAGAAGTGCCAAACATGGACTGCTTTGCCAGATACATAGTCGCCACCTAAATATTTTATTTTGGGGAATTTAAGAAACCCTGACTCGGTGCCAAAGGCCACGTGTCCGTCATCACCAAAGTTGCCTCGGCTCGGGAACTTTGGTACGATTGGGGAAGGTCAGCTATGAGCACCCCCTCTCGCCCGATCAAAGATCGGCCTCTACTAACCGTGATATCTTGTTTTGAAAACATTACGCGTTCTTATTCCGATTATTAGCCTAATCTTACTATGTGATGCGCACAGCAAAACAAGTATAAACTAGATCGCCTAATTTGGAACAAAGCATTGCATATCCGTTTATTTAGAAAACGTCGGAAATTTGCTACTCGCAAGTAGGCTAAAACACGGATTTCAGCGAGTTGTTCCAACTCAAACAATCCAACCTTCACCCACAGGCATTCAGGCAGTTATAACACGTAAGCACATAGCCTCGTGGTAAGCATGCTGTCATGATAACATTCACACTCATGCGAGATGCTAAAGCATAAAATACTTACGGTGTACTCCAAGCCAAGACAAGAACATGTTAGAAATCAACGCATGATCCAAGTCCATGTTAAGTGGCTAATGCAACGCATACAGAATGCAATCTAGAATAGGCTCGGCTAATCTAAGGATGACATGTGAAAATGCACAGATAGCATGTATCCAAGTTAGATTTGCAATACTTTATGCCGTTAGCATGATGCGCCGAGCCCGGTGCATGTAATACTAATGAATGATGCACGCATGCATAGCATGAGGTATGCTAAAGTAAACATGTCCTAAAACTAACAATCAAAAGCAAGTAAGTAAAAGGGAGAAAGAAGTTGGGGTTGGAAGACATGCACACACGCACCTACACTTATTACAAATTTGCCCTCGCTCGGAGGGACCGAAAGAATAATACAATTTAATTAACCTACAAGCTAATTAAATATTACAGACCGATTAATTAATTAACAAATTAACTAATCTAATGAAAGCAGTAAACAGCCTCGGGAAGAGGGCCCAATGCAATGCGCGCTCGGCTCCGCTTGGAAAGCCACTGCCATGCACAAGTTGCCTCTGCTTTGACTGTTATCCTTTTCTGAAGACTGCACAAATCTCATAGTTGCTTCTCTGAATGCTGTGGAACACCACCGGCTGAGGGAATTGGTCACCGGCCATGGAGAATGGTCACCGGCCACAAATTAATCTATCGGCCACTTATAGATGGCCGGTCGGCAATGAAGATGGCCGGCCGGACAAATATTCCTGCAGAATCTGTTTTTGACAGCAGCAGAGGGCAAAACATAGCATGGCAATGCATTTCAAGCAATGTATGCACCAATCACACCCCTCATCATATTCATGACTCAAAGGGATGTGGTTCTCGATTCTCGGACCACCAATCGCGCATTTCCATGCATGATGGCCCAAGAGACCAAGTATGCATTTCGATATGGAATGCAATGCACACAATCAAACAAGGGGGGGGGGGCTCAACCTCTATCATACTCAACTCAAGAGGTGAAGCATGCATGCCAATGCAATGCATCCTAGGTATGGAGGCTAGTATGCAACATGGCAATGCAATGTGTAATGTAGGTTAGGCACACAACCTAAGTAAGGAAGCATGTAAGGCATGAAGCAATGCAACCTACAAGTATGCAAGACACAATGTGGATGTTCAAGCATGCAAGCAAGCAAGCATGTGACTTCATTCAATCATGCAACAACACACTAGTATGTAACAACACACAAGGTGAGCATGCAACAACATGCAAAGGAGTGGACTTAAACTAATTTAGGCAGCCCTCAAACAAGCCTAAAACAGTGGCCAATGCTATGGAAATGAGGGCCTACACACACACGCACATGTACATGTTGATGGGCCAACACTTAAGCATCAAACAAGCAACCTTTAAGCACACTTAAAAGAGCCTAAACATGGACAATTAGCATGCAATGTAAACTCTGAAAATCATGTTAATGATGGTGCCAAACCAATTTAAACAAGACAAACATGGCATGCAATTGGTCCAAGTACTTGAGGCAAGCCAATGAGACTTAAACCATGGCTAAGTCAACCAAGCCTCACAAGGCCAAGAGGACTTAAAAACAGGTTCAAGGCAGACCTAGACAATGCTAAGGGAACACCTAGATGGCATCTAAGTGGCTTAAACATGCAAGCATACAAAGAAGCACATTCATGGAGCATAAGGCAACAACCTTTTAAAGCAACAAAGGAGTATCAAATGCAAGTATGCAAGCATGTTATAAGGACTGAAATAACATGGTAAGTGGTTCCAAACCACTGAAATAATGCAAGTAATGCATGCTACACACTCACACACCTAAGGCTAACAAGCCAAAATACAAGGTGGCTATACTAAGCATGCTATGGTCGACCAAAACAACCAAAAACAGAACTTAAGCATGCTAAAACAAACACAAAAGCTTCACAAAGCTTGGCCAAAATCATGCTAGAACAAGGATCAAAACCTAAAGCATGTTAAGACCTAAACATGGCATTACAAGGCATGTGTGCTAAGCAAGCATGGTGTACCTAAACCAACTCACAACAATGATATATCATGACATAATAAGCACAAAAAAGCAGCTAAGGCATGGCCATCACACAATTAAACAAGATGCTCACACATGAGGCAAAAATGGCCCTTTTCAAGGACAACAAGGAGAGGGAGTGGCCCTCTCCTTCTTGGGACTTCAAGGCACCATCCTCACCACTGAAATCTTTCAAGATTTCAGTGGTGAGGAGGCCCAAACACAATGGTCCCGGAGCTCACCAAAAATGCACAAAAATGGAGCCTAACAAGGCTTAAGAGGGGTCAAACAACCTCAAAGCTCAAAACACCCTTAAACAACTATTTAGAGGACTCAAAAACAGAACTTTTATATGTTATATGCCAAGTCTAAAAACAGTTTCAAGATAGTCAAAAAAGCTATGCAAAAATGGGGAATAAAAGGGGAAAGTAGTTACCCTTGAAGACCCTCTTCACAAATGGTGGTCCAGCTGCTTCTCCAAGCTCAAAACCATCCAAGAACACCAAGAACAACCTTTTGGCTTCTTAGCAACCAAGGGAAGGTGTAGGACTAGGTGTTTGTGTGCAAAAATGAGACTAAACACACACACTAAGCTCAAGAGAGATATAGAGATAGAAGAGATACAAACTCAAAACCCTAATATCAGAGCTCCCCTCAGCTTTTTTTCTAACCTCAAGGAGGAGAGGAGAGCCTCCCTCTTATAGAGAATCCCTCTTGTCAAGCTTCCAAAGCAAGCTAGACAAGAGGGAAATCCCTCCACGTGTATGGAGGGGAGCAAAGTGTATGCCAGCTAGCATAGCTGGTATGAAAATATCTGCAAAAGTAGATGAACAGTGGTTGGCTGGCCAAAAATGCAATTTGACCAAAAAAAGATGGCCGGTCAACCATCTATAGTGCCGGCCGGCCAAACATTTGGCCGATGGCAACAAAACACGGCCGGTGGCCTCAAGCCACGGCCGGTCGAGTGTGGGGATGGCCCACAAGCCAGTCCCTGCCCCTCCAAGGCAAAACACAAGTGTTTGGTGCAAAACCAGACACAAAACAGTCGAGTCGGGAGATCCTGAGGCAAAGCGCGTAGCCGAGTCCTCTGAGAACTCAAGACAAACACAAACATGGATGATCACCGAGTGTTCAAACGGTGACGTCCAAGTCTTGAGGACGGTCAAAAATGAGGTGTCTACAGTTGCCCCTCTTTGACAGAACTCAAAAGTCATAACAATGACGGGAGTGAGTGTCAATGCCCAGAGATGACCCATTTTTGACAAGGCCGAAGACTTAGACAAAGCATGCAAGACAACAAAGATATGCGCCCGAAGGCAGAGGCAAAATGCAACTGACAATGCAAGAAGCCGAGCATAACTTATGATCATGTAAAGAAAGCTGTAACGAAGCATAACATGCGACAGTTTTAAGCAAGCATACACCAAACTACACTACAATGTAGAAAGGATGTAAGAGAATTATGTAATTCTCGATACGTCTCACTCGGAGGATACAATACCTGTCCGGTTAGTCTGGTTGCACCAGCCTCAAATGAACCATACATACAATATCGTGCCTGAAAAAGAAAGCAACTTAACAGGTACGATATCGTTAGCAACATGCATAACATGCAAAATGAATGCAAAATGATATGCAATATATCATTTTGAAGTAGGCAACTTTAGGATACGTAGGCAACTTCATTCTGAAGTCCAGCCATAAAACACTTCAAATTCGACTGTGTCCATGTGATGGTTCTGGTCATCTTTGTCTTCTTTGTATCCGAGAATTTGGTCATAATTGTCACTGTGAGGACTGGTTACCATGTGCTGCGGCGCATTCAGACTAGGGGCAACTTTCCGTTGCCGTGCAGTGCTGCGGTGCTATTCAGACTAGGGGCAACTTTCAGTTGCCATGCAGTGCCGTTCAGACAAGGGGCAATTTTCCATTGTTTTGGATCTGAGGTTGTGCATCTCAAGAGTAAATCCTGCGTTGGTCGAGCAGTGGCCATTTGCAAAAATAGTTTTTGAGAATTTTTAATGAGGTTGACTAATTCTCTCGAAAATTATTCCATTTTTCTAAAACTGGACCATTTCTTGGACCTAAAAAAGGAAAATTTTCAGTGCTCATAACCTGACTTGCATGATTTCAAATTAGAAAATCGAACAAGCGTGTTAATCTAACTCTCATTTTGGTTAAAATTGTTTTAGCAGAAGCAAAAAACAAAAAATTGTCAAAATGATGAACTAGGAGCACAGTTGAGTCAGGTTTTCTGTCTTTTCCCCTTTATTAACGCACTTGCCAGAAAGGGCATCATACCGGCCGAAAAAGGGCACCACTGAAGCTAACCACAAAAGGACAGAAAGCTCTCACATCCTCCAAGTAACGAGGTATCAAGCCAAGTGCGAAGCACGAACTGGAATGGATCGGGATGTTCCCCTCCCTCATCTGGACACATCTGATCACGTCCAAACTCCCCAGTAGAGCATCGTCAATCGATGTCTGCTACATCGCAACCCCTCTGTGGGAGGAACTCACTAGCTGTGCGCAGAAGAAGAGAATCTAGCAGAATGCTAGGGGGCATGAGCCCATAACTTTCTGTTTATCCATCAACCACCCAGGGGAGGGATTTAAAATGGGAGATTGAAGAATAGAGAGATGTGCGCTGAGAGGAAAAGTGAGGAAATGACTTTTTCAGAAAAATAGAGCTTGAGGGCCGAGTGATGTGAGAATCACAAATGAGAAAGGGTGGGAAATAATACCCAGGGAAACTGGCTCCTCGTGCACCGAGAGGTCTCTTGCATTTGTAACACGTTTGAGTGTCGTGTCTCTTGTTTTTGTTTGTCTCGATTATTGTTTTGAGTCGTTTCAAGTATCTGTGTTTGTGTTTAAGTTGTTTACCTTTTGTTGAGTCGTAGTGCGCTGTGTTCAGTCGTAGGCTCAATACCCGGTTAAGAATTCATTTCTCAATTTCAAAATGAATCGTTTTGTGCTCAGGAGTGCTGTGTCGCTCTCAACATTTGTGCAAAACAGGATTGGTTCTTTCATAAAACCGCAGGGTTCAACCCAGGTCATATGAGAACAGTAAAAACCAGGACCCATCTGAAGCTATGAAAGTTCCGGGCTACAAAGCAAAAGAAAAGAGGGAAAATATCGGGCATTTGAGTATGTCTCAACTCCTGCAAATTCCGTCATTGCATCCTGTGTGTTCAGAATGAGCAGTGTGCTATATGAGTTGTGTGTTTAGAGTGAACAGAATACTGTGATTGATTGTTTCAATGCTAGAGTGGCAATCAGAAGTGCTCTCCTTGAGTACCATTCCCCGTCAGAGTTACCTTGGCTTTGCAATGAGGGAAAGTTGTGAGTATGATCAAGAAGAAAATGGCATTCGTGGTTTCTACATGCAGATGTTGCTCCTTGTCAGCATTTCAGAACCTTTATACTGTGAGTTGAAGGTAAGTGTTCAAAGAACACAATGGAGGGGAGATCCCCGTCAGAGTAAAGCAGTTCACCGCCACTCACTCCATGAGGTGCTTTCTAAAGCACCGCTTTGTTTGTTTATTGCATTCCCTAAACATCATGCTCTACATTGCTTGTCACATGTATCGTATCATCTCACTTATTGCATTTATTTGCATCTTGTGTTATCTTGTATCGTTTATTCTTTTACACTGAGCAGCGTTTAGGATCGTTGTCCTCCGCGGCTTTCTCGAGACGCGTGAAGCGCGAGCCCGAGCGGTTTCTGACCTCTTCTCACGATTTTAGTGTGATTAGAGTGCTTCTTTCCTCATACGATTTCAGCGTGTTTGGAATTTATCTCAGGTTGCGTCGACTACGCCCCTAAGTGGTTGGTTTCTGACCTCTTCTCACGATTTCAGCGTGGTTAGAGTGTTCTTTTCCTCACATGATTTCAGCATGTTTGGAATTTATCTCAGCACGCGTGAAGCGCGGCCCTAGGCGGGTTGTATCTCGGGACACGTGAAGTGCAAGCCCAAGCGGTTTTTCACCTATTCTCACGATTTCAGCGTGGTTAAAGTGTTCCTTTCCTCACACGATTTCAGCGTGTTTGGAATTCATCTCAGGTTGCGTTGTGCGCGCACTTGGGCGGTTGTTTTCAAGCCTCTTCTCATGATTTCAGCGCGGTTAGAGTCTATTCCTTCCTCACACGATTTCAGCGTGTTTGGAATTTTCCTTTCCTCTTCTCACGAGTTCAGCGTGGCTAGAGTCTGTTCCTTCCTCACACGATTTCAGCGTGTTTGGAATTTGCCTTTCATCTTCTCATGAGTTCAGCGTGGTTAGAGTCTGTTCCTTCCTCACATGATTTCAGCGTGTTTGGAATTTGCCTTTCCCTTTCTCACGAGTTCAGCGTGGTTTGAGTGTTCCTTTCCTCACACGATTTCAGTGTGTTTGGAATTTGCCTTTCCTCTTCTCACAAGTTCAGCGTGGTTAGAGTGTTCTTTTCCTCACACAATTTCAGCGTGTTTGGAATTCATCTCAGGTTGCGTTGTGCGCGCACTTGGGTGGTTGTTTTCAAGCCTCTTCTCATGATTTCAGCGTGGTTAGAGTCTATTCCTTCCTCACACGATTTCAGCGTGTTTGGAATTTGCCTTTCCTCTTCTCACGAGTTCAGCGTGGCTAGAGTCTGTTCCTTCCTCACACGATTTCAACGTGTTTGGAATTTGCCTTTCATCTTCTCATGAGTTCAGCGTGGTTAGAGTCTGTTTCTTCCTCACACGATTTCAGCGTGTTTGGAATTTGCCTTTCCCTTTCTCACGAGTTCAGCGTGGTTTGAGTGTTCCTTTCCTCACACGATTTCAGCGTGTTTGGAATTTGCCTTTCCTCTTCTCACAAGTTTAGCGTGGTTAGAGTATTCTTTTCCTCACACGATTTCAGTGTGTTTGGAATTCATCTCAGGTTGCGTTGTGTGCGCAGTTGGGCGGTTGTTTTCGGGCCTCTTCTCACGATTTCAGCGTGGTTAGAGTCTGTTCTTTCCTCACATGATTTCAGCGTGTTTGGAATTTGCCTTTCCTCTTCTCACGAGTTCAGCGTGGTTAGAGTCTGTTCCTTCCTCACACGATTTCAGCGTGTTTGGAATTTGCCTTTCCTCTTCTCACGAGTTCAGCTTGGTTAAAGTCTATTCCTTCCTCACACGATTTCAGCGTGTTTGGAATTTGCCTTTCCTTTTCTCACGAGTTCAGCGTGGTTAGAGTCTGTTCCTTCTTCACATGATTTCAGTGTGTTTGGAATTTGTCTTTCCTCTTCTCACGAGTTCAGCGTGGTTAGAGTCTGTTCCTTCCTCACACGATTTCAACGTGTTTGGAATTCATCTCAGGTTGCGTTGTGCGTGCACTTGGGCGGTTGTTTTCGGGCCTCTTCTCACGATTTCAGCGTGGTTAGAGTCTGTTCCTTCCTCACACGATTTCAGCGTGTTTGGAATTTACCTTTCCTCTTCTCACGAGTTCAGCTTGGTTAAAGTCTGTTCATTCCTCACACGATTTCAGCGTGTTTGGAATTTGCCTTTCCTTTTCTCACGAGTTCAGCGTGGTTAGAGTCTGTTCCTTCCTCACATGATTTCAGCGTGTTTGGAATTTGCCTTTCCTCTTCTCACGAGTTCAGCGTGGTTAGAGTCTGTTCCTTCCTCACACGATTTCAGCGTGTTTGGAATTTGCCTTTCCTCTTCTCACAAGTTTAGCGTGGTTTGAGTGTTCCTTTTCTCACGCGATTTCGACGTGTTTGGGATTTGTTTTTTCTTCTCTCACGATTCCTGCATGGTTGGAGTATGTCACCCTTTGCATCTACTGAACTATTTGTTATATCGCATCTACTATCTGTTACATCGCATCTATTATCTATTGCATCATATCTGTTTTTCTTTCTGGTCTAGGAGACCTTAAATCCTCTAAAGGTGCAATTCCTTTGGTGTTTGTCGTGCCTGAATGACTTCCAGCGGTCTGGTATAGCCACCTGCCTATGTTTGTGGTGAGTTCCTAGGAGATCAACTGAGACGGTGGAAACTAGAGTTCGAATGGCTCATGCCTAGAATGCAAAAGTTCGGGATTTCTGAGACTAAAGTCTGGTTTAAATACCCAAGGGTATATCCTCGGCTTGAAATCTATATGGCAGCCCCATAGATTGAGATAGCATATGTATGTGCCTCAATTCTGGATACTGAAGCAACCTAGTCTATCACCCTGTTGGAGAATAGGGAAAGCTACGACCATAGTCAGGGAGAAAAGTAGTACCTGCGGTTCAACCGAGAAGAAGGGGAAGGTCCCCAGCAGCATGAGGTAGGTCATTGCCAATTGCCCCTGTAAGGTACCTTCGTTTCCTAACTACTACATCATCTAGTATGTCTATTGCATTGCATATAGGATATGTTGCATGCCTGTAGCTGCATTGTCCATCTATCGCTTGCGCCTTTCCATGTTAAGCTTAGTCTGGTATGTGCCCATACTTTTCGCATTAAAGCATGGTTCTGTGATTATGTGTACGCGCCTATTCCACTAAGGGAATTGTGGTTTGAGGGTGACGGCACCATTTCTGTGTTAGGCGTGGTTTGTCTGTGTCCATGCCTTTTCTAGGCAAAATGTGGTTTGGTCGCACGCCTTATTCACTTCATCCATTGCATCTATTGTATTGTACTTTGTTTTGTTGTATTCAGCATTTAGGATCACGATCTTTCCTCAGCAGATCATTCCTCACTTATATCATGCCACCCAATTACTTGTATTCTTTCTGCGAAATGCATAGTTCTGTCTGTGCATGCACCTATTCCACTAAGAGAGTTGTGGTTAGAGCACTCTGGCACCTTTTCTATGTTACACGTAGTTTGATTTTGTATCTCCATCCCTTTATGATATTTGTGTGGTTTTGCACTGCTTGTGGTTTGATTATTTCAATACATTGCATATCATTTGTATTGTTTCATTACATTGCATTGCATAAATCCTGAATTTTCAAACCGGCTTCGCGTAGCATATAAGTCCAATTTTCAAACCAGCTTCGCGTAGCGTATAAGTCCAATTATCAAACCGGCTTCACGTAGCGTATAAGTCCAATTATCAAAATCTTCCTGTATAACATTTTGCATCCTGCCTCTGAACTACGCTGGTTTGATTCCTTGCAAAGGGATACGTAGGCAACCTGCGGGCGCAACCATTTATTTACCTGTACTTTGTTTGTTTGTCCAAGTCTTCAGCCTTGTCAAAAATGGGTCGTCTTCTGGGCTTTGACATTCACTCCCGTCACTTCTTGACTTCTGAGTTCTGTCAAAGAGGGGCAACTATAGACATCCCATTTTTGACCGCCTTTAAGACTTGGGCACCATTGATGGTTTACTTGATGGAGAAAGATGTGCAGGCCAAAGGTTCGATTTCTTCGGCAAGAGGAGAGTCAAATCTCAACTTCATACCCCTTTTGGACCAAAACAATCTTGATCAAAAGATTTTAGACCTTGAAACCCTCTCTTTCAAAATGTTTTGAAAATAAAGTTCCTACGATGTTCCAACGCTCGTATTTTGTCAAATATTGCACTTTTCGGTAAACTGAGCGAGAACAAAGTGGAAATGAATGAAAGAGAGATGAAATCTTTGAAAAATCTTTCAAAACACCATAGTTAGGGGTTTGGAGTTGAAGAAAAGAAGAGAAGAGGGAAGAAACCCAGTTGGGGAAGAAAATGGGCATGAACCGTTAAGAGAGAGTCGAGCAGCCCTCGCTGAATTGGGCCTATTCATTTGCATACTTGGATTTCAGCTATGAGGCCTCCACCATTGGAAGTCTTACTTCCGGGGCTTCATTTTGCACTCAAGAATCTCCTAAAGCCAAGTCCGGACAAGGGAGATATGGTTGGTTGAAGTAGGGCATAAATCCGGTTGGACCGAAACTGCGCGGCTTCACCAAAACAGGCATAACTTTTTGCACAGTTGGAATTTTGATGCAAGGCTGGTGCCATTGGAAAGATAACTTCTGGGGCTTCAATTTGGATACCTGGCTGACCACTTTTGGCCTTGGCAGCCATTGTCCGACCACCTTTCTTTCCGGGAGACCACTTTTTGTCCTGAAAAACCAGAAAAAGTAGCTGGCCGACCAGAAAAAGTTGCTAGCCGACCACTTATGCCCAGAAAGCCTAGAATTGGTAGATATTTTCCCTCCAGCTGTCTTCCACAACCTCCAGCTGTTCCATAAACAGATATTTTTGAGCCAACTCTCATTTTGGCTATATATGAGGCTATATCTCTCATTTTCAAGGGGAGACAATCTTCTTGGACAAGCTTGGGAGCTTCTCACTCTAAAAATTCACTCTCTCTACAACTTCTAGGGCTGAATCTCTGCCCCTCTCTCTGTATACTCCACTCCTTTGCCCATTTTGTGCATAGAAATGCTTGAAAGTAAAGGAATGCTTCTAGTTTTCCTAGGCATCCTTCATCAAAGTTAACCACCATTGGGCTGAGGTTCTTTGAGGACATTTTTGGAGTTTAAAAGGCTAGTTTTTGGTCCCAAAACCTGCTGGTTTTGCTGAGCTTCAAGGGTAACTCATTTTCCCTCTTTTTAAGCTCTATCTTGATCATTCTCCTAGCCATACTTGCATGCATATTTAGGCTTTGTTGTCAACTGAGAAAAGCTTCATATTTAAGTGTTTTTCATGTTTGTTTAAGGCTCTTTTGGTGTTGAGGGTCATCTACCCTCTTGCATGCTTTGTTTAGCCTTGTTTTGTGCCATGCCATAAGGCATTCGAGCTAGTCTTTGCTTGGCCTTCCTACCACTGAAATCCAGTGGATTTTTAGTAGTGAGAATGTGGCTTTGAGGATCTAAATTAGAGAGGGGTGACCCTATCTCTTGTTATCTTGTTTACTAGCATTTTTGGCCTACCAAAGGAGCATATGTTTATACCATTTGGAGGCCTATTTCAGGCACTTTTTGGTGACTTCTAGGACCTTCCTAGGCTCTGACCGTGGCTGGTTTGGTCCCCTTTTGCTTGCTTCTTGCATGTGTAGAGTAATCACTTTCATGGCTTATCAAAGGAGCATGTCATTCTTGCATGTATTGGTCTTGTTTCAGTGGGTTTTTGGCCATCATTTGGCATGCCATGATTCTTTTTTTGGCTGGTTTGGTAGTCCTTCACATGCTTCATATGCTTGTAGTATAAATCATGTTTACTAGCTTGGAATGCATGATGTTTTGGCCCTCTATTCTAGCATATTTTGGCCATACTCCAAACTAATTTTGTTCATATTTTGGGCTGCCTTAGCTCTTTTTTGAGGCCTCTTGGTCGAAAAATGCTTGCCATGCATACTTGTTGTGTAATAGCTTCGACTAGCTTTGAGTTTTGAGCACTCTTGCATGCCTAACTTGAAGTATTTGCATGTGTTGGCATCATGGGGAATGTTATTTCAAAGCTTATATTTGTGCCATGTTCTCATGTTTATCACTCCTTCAATGTGTTTGAGAGTTGCATCATTATGCCTTGTTTGTGAGCCATTGCATGAGCTTCATTCTTGTGCCTTTCGAGCCATGATTCCAACTCATTTTGCTACTATTTTTGGGCCTGCATAGGGTCTGTTTAGAGTCGGTTTAGCCATTTGAGCATTGCCTTGCATGCCTATAGTGTAATACACTTCACTAGTTTCAATGCTTGAGTCTTTCAACATGCATCGTATCAGTTGTTTGCATGATTCGGAGTCATTTTGGAGTCATTTTATATGCCATTTCAGAGCTGGAACATGTATCATTGCATTCCATGTTTGATCCTTCCAATGCATTTGCAAAGTTGTGTTTTTGTGCCTTAGGCTCGGGGCCATTGTATTGTGCATGTTTGCATGAGTTTTGGAGCCTTATTTTCATCATTTTTGGCCACTGGTTCGGGTGTGGCTGAGGCTCATCCATTTTGGTTTAAGTCTATTTTGTGCATCGAGTATGCCAAATAGTTCATAGCGTCGAGTATGCCATGTCGTTGCATGATTGTCCCTTGCATTGCGTATGCCATGTAGCTTATAGCATTGTGCATGCTAGTGTGTTAGTTGCATGTTTTCATTCTTGTCTCTTGCATGTTTGCATGTCTAAGTTATATTGCATTGAGTTGCATGTTTGAGTCGCGCATTGAGTTGCACGCCCGAGTTGCATTGTGCATGCCTTGTTCATCTCATTGTGTATATTATTTACCGTGTGCATTGTGTATGCTAGTGTCATGATCATTGTGCATGTCACGTAGTCCTAGCATTGTGTATGCTAGGTGCGTGCTTGCATGTTCATCCCTTGCATGTTTGCATGATTAAGTTGCATTGCATTAGGATTGCATGCTAGAATTGCATTTGCACATGCCATGCCATTCTAGTTGTTGCATTGTGCTTGGAGTAGGAGTTAGTCCAAACACGGGAAACGAGGGATGTTTCATACTCGAAGTGATGAAACGTTCCTCGATTCCCGATCACCGACATTCTTGACTACCCATGATGGAGTTGTTGGCTTTAGGTGTTTATATGTGTATTCATTTCACATTGAGTCGTGCAATCCGACTCCTCGGCCATCATGCATCGGGATGCGTGATTGGTGGCCCGAGGGTCGAGGACTACACTTCCTTGAGCTTGTGCAATGACGGGGAGAGTGGTCGTGCACACATGTGTTGAAAATACCTTGCCATGCCTCTCTCTTGCTCCTTGTTGCAGAAAACCAAAAACCAGAGGCAGAAACTGGTCGGGCCGACCAGCTTTTCTGGCAGGCCGACCACCCCTTTTGGTTTCTCCCACAAAAGGTGGTCGGTAGGTGGTCTCCAAGGCCAATAGCTGGTCGGTGGCCTTCCCACAGATTCCCAGGGTGGAGTTTCAGCCTTCTGGAGCTTTGTGCAATGTTATGAGGTCAATTACAAACAGAGGCAAGTCGGGGCGTCGCGAGGGATTTTCGAACAAGGCAATTCAAGCATGCATGCATCCTTCATCATCCAAGGCAGAGCTGAGGCAGTCCGTTTCATGTAGTTTGCATGACAGTTTATTTGCTTACTTAGCTAATTTGTTAATTAGTTAGAGTTATGTAATAATTAGCTGTAATTTGTTATTCATTGTGGTTGTGTAATAACTAGTTTAATTAGATTAGCTTAGATTAGCTAGTTGGTTTTGTATTATTTATTCGGACCCTCCGTCGAGAGGGCACAACTGTTGTAATAAGTGTGCGTGTGTGTGATGCATGTCTTCCAGCACCACGTCTTTCTCCCTTTTACTTACCTGCTTACGATGGTTAGTTTTAGGGCATGTTTTAATTAGCATTCTTATGCTCGTATGTTTGCATCCATTCATCTGTCTTGCATGCACCGGGCTCGGCGCATAATACTAATTGCATTGTATTTCAATTCCAAGTTGAATACATGTTATCTGTAGCATCTCATATGCCATTTTAGAATAGCCGAGCCTACTTCCAGTTGCATTTTGTATGTGTTGCATTAAGCATTCTTAACATAGCTAGGATCATGCATTGATTTCTAACATAGCTTTTGTTTTGGCTCGGAGTACTCGGTAAGTGTTTATGCTTTAGCATCCTTGCATGCATGTGAGTGACTGCCATGATAGCATGCTTGCCATGAGGCTAACTGCTTATGTGATATAACTGCCTGAATGCCTGTGGGTGAAGGTTGGGTTACTTGAGTTGGAACAATTCATTTGATCGCGAGTTTTATGCCCACTTGAGAGTGGCAAATCACCATGTTTTCTAAGCCCACTTGAGGGTGGAAAAATCCGCATTTTAGCCTACTTGTGAGTAGCAAAACCGCTTTCAAACAAACATGAAATGTTTTGTTCCAATCTAGGCGATCCAGTCTATACTTGTTTGCTGCGCGCATCACATAGTATTTCTAGGCTAATACACCGGAATAAGAGCGCATATGTTTTTAAAACAAAATATCATGCTTAGTAGTGGTCGATCTTTGATGGGGCGAGCGGGGGTGCTCTTAGCTGACCTTTGCCAATCGTATCCAAGTTCCCGAGCCGAGGCAACTTTGGTGATGACGGACACGTGGCCTTAAGCAACGAGTCAGGGTTTCCTAAATTTTTCCAAAATAAAATATTTAGGTGGCAACTCTGTATCTGGCAAAGCAGTCCATGTTTGGCACTTCTTTCTAAAAATCAGTTTTTCAAAACGATTTGCCGGATTTGGACTCTTTGGTGATTTATCGATCTTGCACTGCACTTTGTGAGATTAGATTCAGAACCGTGACATTGAGTCCGAACTGTAGTGAGCCCAAATGAACAAAATGGGATTGTCCCGGGACGTTCGGGCGCGTCTACACTGGCATGGTCCCACCAGCTTCCTATGTTCCTTTGGCTCAGATATGTGTCCTTGGATCCCAAGAAATGCAAGGTGTGCTCAAAGTTTGATTCAAAATGCCTCCGCGGAAGCCCAGAATCGCGTTTGCAGTACGCGAGGGTCGTCACCCATCAATACATACAAAGTGTATCATTTTAACATATTGTAACTCTCCGAGAGGTAAATCGGAAGTTACCTTTGAGTTGTCTCTATCATACGTGTCTTTGTCGCTGCATAGAATGTATATTTCTTTGTTGTCATGTTAAATGCACGTGTTGAATTATTGCATAGAAATATGCATCGCCATCATTGCATAGAATATCCATCCACGTTGCGTTGAATCATGCACTGCTATCATTCTGCATAGAATGTGTATGTTGTGTCACATTGTACTGCACTTGTTCATGTTGTCGCATAGTATATACGTTGCATTGAGCATGCATTTTGAATTGTTGCACTGAATATGCATTACCATGTTTGCATAGGGCATGTTGCTTTAAGTATGCATCGTTGGTTATCTTGCATAGAATATGCTTTGGTTTCGTTTCTTACATGTTGTGCATTGAACATACCTCAAACATCATGTTATGATCATTCGTCTCGCGTGAGACATGCATTGTATTGCATTGTACCTATCGAGTTTCTTTCTCGTACATGCACAATATTGTATGTACGGTTCATTTAGAGGAATTCCAGGTAAAACCATTCCTCTCCTTCATCTCGTCGGTTAGTGATATTCAGGTACGCTCGATGTCTACACTGGCATTCCATTGGTTAGAAACACCCGGGTACGCCCAGTGTTTACACTGACACCCTGTTGAAAGCGTTTGGGTCGTATGCCCGATGTTTGTTTCCTTTCCCTCTCTCGCGTGTGATATGCTGAGAGGTGCTTTTTTTCCCTCTCTCGTGTGTGATACAATGAGAGGTGTTTCCTTTCCCTCTCTTGCGTGTGATACGCTAAGAGGTGCTTACCTTTCCCTCTCTCGCGTGTGATACGCTGAGAGGTGTTGCCTTTCCCTCTCTCGCGTGTGATACGCTGAGAGGTGTTTCCGTTCCCTCTCTCGCGTGTGATACGCTGAGAGGTTTTTTCTTTTCCCTCTCTCGCGTGTGATACACTGAGAGGTGCTTACCTTTCCCTCTCTCACATGTGATACACTGAGAGGTGTTGCATTTCCCTCTCTCGCATGTGATACGCTGAGAGGTGTTACCCTTCCCTCTCTCACATGTGATACGTTGAGAGGTGTTGCCTTTCCCTCTCTCGCGTGTGATACGCTGAGAGGTGTTTCGCTTCCTTCTCTCACGTGTGATACGTTGAGAGGTGTTTACTTTCCCTCTCTCGCGTGTGATACGTTGAGAGGTGTTGCCTTTCCCTCTCTCGCGTGTGATACGCTGAGAGGTGTTGCCTTTCCCTCTCTCGCGTGTGATACGCTAAGAGGTGTTTCCTTTCCTTCTCTCACGTGTGATACGCTGAGAGGTGTTTACCTTTCCTCTCTTGCGTGTGATACGCTGAGAGGTGTTTCCTTTCCTTCTCTCACGTGTGATACACTGAGAGGTGTTTACCTTCCCTCTCTCGCGTGTGATACGCTGAGAGGTGTTGCCCTTTCCTCTCTCGCGTGTGATACGCTAAGAGGTGTTTTCTTTTCCCTCTCTCGCGCGTGATACGCTAAGAGGTGTTTTCTTTTCCCTCTCTCGCGCGTGATATGCTGAGAGGTGCTTACCTTCCCTCTCTCGCGTGTGATACGCTGAGAGGTGTTTTGTTTGAGACTTCAGGTATTCCTGGTAGTCGCTTTAGCCTTTCTTGCGGGAGGCGCAGTTAAGATTGTATAATTTTCTTACAGCCTTTCTATTGAAATGTGTGAGACTGCCGTAACTTGTTGGTTTGCTTAAAATGTTGTATTTATTTTGCATAAATGCTCCATTACAGCCCTCTTTGCATAATCATAAGTTATGCTTTTGTATCATGTATGTCATTTGCATTTTGCCCTAACCTGCGGGGGCATTTATATTGTTACATTGAATGTTTGTCTAAGTCTTCGGCCTTGTCAAAAATGGGTCGTCTCTGGGCTTTGACGTGCACTCCCGTCATTTCATGACTTTCGAGTTCTGTCAAAGAGGGGCAACTGTAGACACCCCATTTTTGACTGTCCTCAAGACTTGGATGTTCTTGTAGGTATATCTAGCAACAAGTTTGATTGCTCGTCGAGTATTCGACTTTTGCGATGGAATGCTCTAGGTTTGATCCTTCCAGACCCTATTTCCATTTTGTCTCATATTTGGACCATGTGTTGGTCTTTGCATGAAGATGTTATTAATGTCCTACCGGCCATTGATAAGCCCTGCCAGCCATCACTGATGGCCGGCCGGCCGGCCGGCCAGCCACCAATGCTTCAGTAGATATTTTTGCAGATATTTTGACAGCTGTTTGCATAGATTAGCTCATCTACATGCATGTGGATGGCTGGATCTCTTCAAGGGGCTTTTGTATCATCTATATATAGAGCTTATCTATATGCATGCAAAGGGTTACAAATTTTGAGCTGAGCTATATTTCTCTTTCTCTCTCTCTTTCTCTAGAATCCCCTCTCTCTATATTTTTTGCTTGAAAGTGATCTTTCTCTACATATTTGCACTAGCACCCTTAGCCAAACACCTTCACCTTAGAGTTAAGGTTTTTGGAGGCCTTGTTTGAGCTCCTTGGAGTGGTTTTGGCTCAGAAGTTTGGTTGTTAGCTTGCTGTTTTCGTGCTTTGCTTCAAGGGTAAGAATTTCCCTCTTTTAAGCTTTGTTTTGGTTCATTGCTTGGCCACTTTTGTATGCTACTTTGAAGCTGGTTTTAGCCTCTAAAAAGTTCTGTTTTTAAGGTCTTAAAATGTTGGTTTAAGCATTGTGTGGTTAGGGGGTGATTTCCTCTCTTGGCTTTTTGGCTTGTAAAGCCTTTTGAGCCTTCTTGCATAGCTTTTGAAACCTCATTTTCTTGGCCTTTTAACCATTAAATTCAAGAGGAATTTCAGTGGTAGAAAGTTGGTTTTGAGGACTAAAATAGGAAGGGGTGGTCCCTCCTCCTCACATCTTGTTTGCATGTGTTGATGGCTTAGTAGTTGAGTATATTTTTCTACCATCTCATGGCTTGATCTTAGCATGTTTTTGGCCTTATTTTAACATGTTTTAACTCTGTTTGTGGCTGGTTGGAGCACCTCTTGCTTGCTTCTTACACTTGTAGTGTAATCTTGATCACTAGCCTTGCATGCTTAATGCTTAAACCTATTGTTCTAGCATGTGTTAGTCTAACTTCAACATGCTTTTACCACTGATTTAGCATGCTTTAACTATGTTTTGAGTGGTCTTGATCATATGAGGCTTGCTTTGTATGGCTATAGTGTAAATGGACTTGACTAGCTTTGAGTTTCAAGGTCTTTAACATGCCATGCTTGAGTTGTTTGCATGTTTTGGCATCATTTCACACATGATTTCAGTGCTTGTGGCTTAGTCACACTCTCACATATTCCACTCTTTCATCACTTTGGAGAGGTATGCTTTGTACCTTGTTTATAAGCCAATACATGAACATGATTTTCTTGCTTTTCATGCTACCATCTCTGCACTTTTTGGTCACTGTTTTGGCATGTTTGAGGTTTGTCCAAAGCTGGTTTGACCATTTGAGCATTGTATTGCATGGTTCTAGTGTAAAGCATTTCACTAGTTTTAATGCTTAAGTCTCCTAGCATGTTGTACATGAGTTGTTTGCATGTTAGAGTGTTGTGTTTCATGCCATTTCAACGCTGAAATTCTGCCAACTCCCTCATTTATTCACTTTTGATTTGTTTTGAGGCTTGGTTAGTGTTAAAGTTATGCTTAAGCCATGGAATTGAGGCTTATGCTTAAATAACGTTAACTTTCTCTTGAGGGTTCCTCCTAGTCAAAGGCATGGTCTCTTCCATGTCTTAAATCATCTTTTGATTGACATTCCTCTCATTAGAGGACATTCCTCTCATTAGAGGACTTTCACATTGGACAAACCGATTAAAGAATGGTTTGGTAACTTTAAATGTATAAACAAGAATTGAATCAAGTAAAACATGTTGAGATAAGCATGTTGCATTTGCATTGCATTGTGTTCAATCGGACGTTATATTGAACACAAGGTGAATTGGTCCATTTCATACTCAAAGTGATGAAAATGAGCCAATTCCCTTTGTCTCCATTGCCTTTGATCATCCATGATAAGGTTGTGGTTCTAGAGTCTTGTTTGTTTTGCATTTATTGAACGTGTGCAAGTTGGATCTTTGGCCATCATGCATTGTATGCTTGATTGATGGTTTTGAATCCAATGGTGTCTTTCCCTTGATGTTTTGAGATGATAAGGAGTGGCACAGTACACACATGTCCTTGGGAGACTCTCCATTTTCCTCTAGTTTGAGCTCTGTTGCAGAATGGTAATTCAGCACACCAGTGGCCGGCAGTGGCACACTGATGGCCAGCACTACTTCATCCTTGGCCGGCAGGTGGCCGACAGCCACCATTCATGGCCGGCAGGCCACTGGTGCACTCCCCAGCATTGTTTTGGTAAGGTCCATCAGCAAGTTCTTGGAGAAACCCTGCAAACAGAGCCTTTCAAGAGCTAATCAGAGAGCTTTTCGGGACGAAAACTGAGGCATGCATGTTTATCTTTCAAGCAAAGTTGAGGCAGTTGGGTTTAAAGCTTTAGTTGTTAGTTAGCTTGGTTTTGTAATTTAATTAATTTGTTAATTAGTTAAAATATTGTAATAATTAAGTAGCTTAGCTTAGCTGTTTCTTTATTGGTTTGTAGCTTAGTTTAGCTGTTTCTTTATTGGTTTGTAATAATTAGTCTAATTAGATTAGTTGATTAGCTTAGCTTTGTATAGCTTAGCTTTTATTTGGACCCTCATTCGAGAGGGCACAATGTTGTAATAAGGGTGCGTGCGTATGTGCATGTCTTCCAACCCCACGTCTTTCTCCCTTTTATTTAACCACTTTCGATGGTTAGATTAGGGAATATTTTGATTAGCATACCTTATGTTTTGCATGCGTGCATTATTCATTTGTTTTGCATGCACCGGGCTCGGCACATCATTCAAACTGCATTGTATTTTAATACACTTCCTTGAATACGTGTTTCAAAGCATGTTATCAAACTGTCACATTCATATGCCATTTTAGATAGCCGAGCTTATTTTGGTTGCATTTTTGCATGTGTTGCATTAGGCATCTTGTATAGTTAGGATCATGCATGATTTCTAACTAGTTCTCTGTTTTGGCTCGGAGTACACTGTAAGTGTTTACGCTTTAGCATACTTGCATGGGTGTGAGTGTTGCCATGATAGCATGCTTGCCATAAGGCTATTTGCTTAAGTGATTAACTGTGTGAATGCCTGTGGGTGAAGGCTTTATTGCCTGAATTAGAACAACTCAATGATTGTGAGTTTTAAGCCCACTTTGCGAAGTGGCAAAATCATGTTGTTTTAAGCCCACTTGAGGGTGGAAAATCCGCGCTTTAGCCTACTTGCAAGTAGCACTTTCAAACTATTCTAAAAAAGAAACATGAGTTGATTTGTTCCAATTCTTGCGATTTAGTCTATACTTGTATGTTGTGCGCATCACATAGTAAGTTAGATTAATAATTGGAATAAGAACGCATGTGTTTATAAAACGACATATCATGTTAGTAGAGGCCGATCTTTGATCGGGTGAGCGGCGGTGCTCATTTCAGAACCTTCCCCTCTCCTACCCAAGTTCCCGAGCCGAGGCAACTTTGGTGATGACGGACACGTGGCCTTTGGCACGAGTCAAGGTTTCCTAAATTTTTCAAAATAAAATATTTAGGTGGCGACACCGTAATCTGGCAAAGCAGTCCATGTTTGGCGCTTTTTGATTCAAAATTTATTTTCAAAACCAATTGCCAGATTTGGACTCTTTGGTGTTTATCAGTCTCACATTGCACTTTGTGAGATTAGATTCAGAACTGTGACAGTAGTCCGAACTGTAAGAAGACCAATTCGCGCCCTCTCCGATAGGGGGACGCGTGAAGAAAGTCGGGTCTACACTCTCTCTACCCAAACTTTTCAAGACCTTGCATTTTCTTTTGATCCCAAAAATTCATTGGGATTTTGGCACTAGTTCCTTATATCAAAATGATGAGCGTGTCGAGGGCTTCGTCTTGACCGATGGAGATCGTATTTCGGCGAGGTCGATTTTTGGGCTCTTTCTCCTCTTCTCTCTTGAAGTGGGGATTTCCATGCTCTATTTTCAATACCTCCTTTATAGATAGACATGTGGTATATTCTATTGCATAAAAATCATATTGTTATATTTTTTGTTGAAAATCATGAATGGGGGTTCAAGATGGGTTGTATGTGGTTGTGGATTGGGAATGTATTGTTGTAGGATAAATTTTGGGAAGTAGCTTAACTTGTTGGTGTAGAGAGAAGGGTGAAGCCCAAATTTTTAATTATGATGCTCATTTAACAAAAGGGTTTTAATGGTGGAATAAGTATGTTATGAATTTAGGGAGTTAAATGATGAATTGTGATTTATTTGAGATTAATTGGAGCCTCATGAATCTTTAACATTGACTTGATGTTGTGTTGTTCAAAGTTGTTTGTGGTAAGTTGGTAATAAGTAAATTGATAAAAAGGGAATTAACATGAGATTAGAATATCATTGGGTTACACTACCGTTAAATAGAAATTGGGTAAATATTAACTTTATTATCCATGTTTGAAATTCCTTTATCTAAAATGAAAGAATGTGAGTTGGTCATACTTCCTTGTGAAAATAAAATAAATGAATTGAGGCAAAGGGTAGAGGAGATTAGTGTAGAAGGAAAAGACAATTGATTTTGCAATGGAAAAATGAAATGCTAACATTGTGTGAGTTTCAGAAATTGACTTGGGATTAAATCGTAAATATTAATTTCATTATTGTTGTGATTGGATCTAAAGTTCCATGCGAATTATTGTTATTAATGTGTAAGTTGAATACGTGTTGCTTAGAGGTTTTGTCCTTGGTCATCGGTGGAGGATGGCATTGCTGTGTTGATTAGTTGTGTGTATGTATTACTCTTGTTGGTTGTACCTTATCATGTTGTGATGGTTGAGAATGTGTGTGTGCTGCGCTAATAATGAGAGGTACCATTCCCTTCCAGCTAGTGCCTAGAGAATTGGCTGCGCTGATAATTAGAGGTACCATTCCCTTCCAGCTAGCGCCTGGAGAATTGGCTGTGTGTGTTACGCTGATGATGAGAGGTACCATTCCCTTCCAGCTAGTGCCTGGTAAATTGGCAGAGGTACCATTTCCTTCTAGCTTGTGTCTGATAAATTGGCAGTGCATTGTGGAGAGATGTATCATTGGCTTACCATGTTTTAGGCCTGTAGAGCAAGGATTATTTATCATTGATGTCTCAGTTTGACTGTGTGTGTCATGTGTTATGGTGATAATGAATTTGTAAGATTGAATTGTCTTATGTGTTGAGTAGATGTGTTTATGTATATTTGGACGTGTTAGGAAGTGGTTAAGGGGAGGGGTCTCCTACCAATAATTAGTTATTGAAAATATCTCCTTAAATTGAACTTAAGATCGAGAATGTGATGAACGTGTGGAGTCGTACTTTGGATATATATATATATATAATGGGTTGTAGATAGTGTGAGGAAATCGAAGTTGGTGAACGTGCTTCCAAGAAAAAGAAATAAAGTGGATATTGTGTGGTGTTTGGTCACAAATGAAAAAAAAAAAAAAAAAAAATTAATTAATTACGGTTATTGTGTAATACTTGTTGAAATGGGAAATGGGTAGTAAAAGTGAAACTTGGTGTTGTTGAATAACTGAATGATTTTGAGAAAAGTACGTATGTATGTATACTTTGGTTATAAAATGTCACATTATTGATATGGCATGAGACTAGCATTCATGATCATAACTATCTGTAAATCGTTATTGTTGAGGATCATGTTGAGATCCCAACTGGACTATATGTTCATCCCACATTGTTAAATCTTTTTTAGGTGATTATCAGGATGTGCTACAAGGTCATGGATCTTCTTTATTTGTTGGCCACGGGGCCTATTATGTGTAGGCAGAACGCCATCGATGTAAAGGGTTAAACCCATCCTCTTAATTTAAATGATGTAAGCCTACGGGCAATTAATTTAGATCTGAACTCATGTTGCATTCATTTGATATTCAGATGAGAGAATTTATACTTATGTATTCTATATATACAATGAGCTTCTGTATGCTATCTCTGAAATTGAATCTTTAATAATGATTTTGGTAATGAAATCCGAGTAATAAAAAGTGGGGTGTGACACTTTGTGAGCCCATCGTAAGAAAGATGGAACAAAAACTCATGTGAAATTTTGACATTGACATAAAAAATAATGCGAAATTACGGATTAATCTTGTTGAGTGGATTTAAGTAACAAGAAATTTTAGATATTTTTTTAAATGTATAAAAAAAAATTAAATACTTATTTTGCCCTCATTATTATTTTATGAAAATTAAGAGGTTAAGAAATGTCATATATCTCTCCCTATGAGCCTCACTTGCACCACCACTTGTCATTTCCACCGTCGCAGACATGGCCGACTTTGGTCCAAAGCCAACAAAGTTGCCACTTTGGGCTCCAAAAATTGAGTTAAAAAAAAAGACCCTGAAATATATATATATATATATGAATTTGAAAAATCCCAACAAAATTTAGTGAAAATTCAAAATTAATAGATAGTTGATGTGGTGAATTATTTAAAACAAATGAATGATTGTTTTTATCGGCAAAAATCAAAAAGCCGATTGATATAGTGAATTGTTTTAATTAACAGATGGTTGTTTATCAAATTTATAGATTGCATATAGAATACGATTAATTATACCAATTACAGTTGTTTTTGGAGATTAAATTTTACATTTAGTCAACTATGTCATAAGAAATATTGAATGTATTAACAAGTTCATCCATTGAAAATGATTTAGTTAATAAGTTGAATTACATAAGTTTGATTAACAATTTTGTAATTAAAAATACGAAAGGCTTACATGCAAAATTTGTTCACTTTTTAATTATTTTGATTTTTATTGTAAATTTTGTTGTATATTTAAATAAATGTTAATAGTTATATATATATGGAAGTAATCTTTTCATAAGTATGGTCAAATTTTTAAAAAAACAAAAAATTACATAATCTTTTAAGAGAAAATTGGTGATAAATCTAATTTAGAGAGTGTCTAAGGTAATAGGTCCAGTGAATATTTTTGGTTGATGATAGGTCCACCTTTTGTGAAATAGTTTGGTGAGAAGTCTTTTTATTAGTTTTGGAGGACATTTTGTTTCCAATTTTACCCCTGTTGACTTTTTTTATCTGTTGACTTTCGTTGACTATCTGTTCAAATTTTTTTTATCTATTCAAAAAAATTCTTACATGTTCACATGTTTTCTTATCTGTTCAATTTTTTATTTTTTTATCTTATCTATTCAGTTTTTTCCTATCTATTCAATGTTTATATGTTTAATTTTTTAATCTTT
The DNA here is from genome assembly GCA_036172215.1 of Camellia granthamiana. Lineage (NCBI taxonomy): Eukaryota > Viridiplantae > Streptophyta > Magnoliopsida > Ericales > Theaceae > Camellia > Camellia granthamiana. Next base: position 34,986,299 of record CM069914.1, read on the forward strand.
CCAACTATCTGTACAAAATATTTTTTATCTATTCAAAATTATTTTTTATCTGTTCAAATTTTTTTATTTATCTGTTACAATTTTTTCTCTATTTGTTCAAGCCTATACCACATATTTGTCAATTTTTTTTTTCAATTTGTTGCAATATGTTTCTTCATCTACATCTACATCATCATCATCATCATCAACAACAACAACAACAACAAATAAAGAGAAAAAAAGAAAAAAAAATAAAAAAACATATTATCGTCTACATCTAGTGAAGGCTAACAAGCAACTTAGATATATGTTATTGATATGAGAGATTTCTTCATCTTCTAACCCTATCATCACCACCAAAACGGCAGATCGACGATAGCAAATCTAAGATGAAGAAGATGAAAAGAAGAGAGAGACAGAGAGACTGTATATACAAATCGTTAAAGAGACAACTTGTATATACAAATCGAAGGACTAGTCTTCTTCTTGTTCTTCTCTTGGTCTGCATTTCCGTTAAACAACCTGTCTGTTATAGTATTCATAGAAGACAAAGGTGAGGAGAGCGGAACGTGAACACACACATGCGCGCGCACATACACACACACACATACAGATAATATATATACATCACCGATCATTAAGAAATCGATCAAATTTGGCAGATTTGAGTGACGATCGAGAAAGCCCCTTCATTCAGATGCCAAACCACATCTAACAAATCTGCAACATCGGCGACTCCAATGATGACACAAAAGGGTCTTGTTTGTGGGATCTCGCTTAAGCTCCAAGGACTTCATTCCCAACGAATTAGATCTGTGGTGGTAGGTTGGCAGGAGGAAGATAGTGGTTACGACAACGCGGAGTTAGCATCGTTGTCATGTGTGAGGCGGAGGGGAGGGAAAGAGAGAGAGAGAGAGTATAGTTCGATATGGTTGGTATTCAAGTAAAAAATATCACCAAACTGATAATGTCAATTTTATTATTTTGAGTATCGATACAGATTGCTTCTCCCATTAAACCGCACTGCACTGAACCGATTGAAACAATTTAGTTCGGTTCAATTTATTCAGTTTAGGAATTTTCAAACTTGAGCCATTTTTTAGCATAGTCACTAATTTATATAAAAACATTGAACACCACTTCAAATATATCTAATCCATCCATTTAAAAAATACTTTTCAATTCCTAAATTAACTAAAATATAAACAAATTTTTTTTTAAAAACACTAAGGTTTCAAGAATAATGAATTAAAATTAAGATTATATATAATAAGAGTTTACAAACTTAGGTTATAGAGATGATAATGTTAATAATAATTTATTATACTTATTAATATCATTATATTATTAAATTATATAGATTAAATACAATATATGTTGAAACGGTCAGTTTTGGTTTTGTTCGGTGCACAAGGTGCTTGAACTGATACCGAACCGAAAAGTAAAAAAAAAAAAAAAATTACAAAATCACACAAGCCGATTCTTATTAAAAAACAAACCAAATATAGCCGGTTTGATCTGGTTCAATCAGTTCAATCGATTTTTTCGATTTTTCTTATCTCCCAAGTGTGAGTGTTTAAGGTTTGGACAGTGTTGTATGTGATTTATATATAGACACTACAACAAATTTGAGTTTTAAAGACAAATTTTTAGAAACAAAGATAATTTATCTGCAAAAATCATATTTTAAAGACAAAATAAAAAAAATTTAAAAAATAAATATTTAATCATGTTATTACCTTTTTGAAACAAGTCTATTTGATTGTAAAAACATCATTTACACAATTTTAATCGGTCCTAATAAACCCAAATCATATATTATTTATTGGCAGTGGCTTGCCTCCAGTCCAGATCTAGATTGGAGGGTCCAGTCCGGCCCATTGGGGTCATTTTTGGGCTCCTTTTTGCTAATCCAAACCGTTCATATTTTAGGGTTCGTTGAGTACATTATCCCTGTAAAAAATCACCTCGATCGGATAACAGATACTATATATTCGGATCACTTTTTTATGAACCGTTACTTTTCTAACCGTTCATTTTTTTCCAAACAAAAGTAATCCGAATACATAGTATCTGTTACCTGATCGACGTGATTTTTTACAGGGATAATATACTCAACGAATCTTAAAATATGAACGGTTTGGATTATCGAAAAAGGGCCCAAAAATAGGCCCAATGGGCCGGACTGGACTGGACTGTCCCAGATTTGGACTGGAGACAGTCCAGACCCTGTTTTATTTTATATATTCATTCTTTGAACTCAACAGTCGGACACATGAAAAGAATGTCCTCTCTCTCTCTCTCTCTCTCTCATCCCTAATCTGAAACAGCCTAATTTCTTTCTCTCTCGCGAATGCACTGCATTTCTTTCTATCTGGCGAATCGGTGGTTTATTGATTGCTTCTAATTCAATCCCTAATCTGATCTCGACGACAATTTCATCTCCGAGGAGTCTCATAGCATCTCTCTCGACAGCGATTTCAGTATCCAGGTTTGATCGATTAATCGATTTCAGTCTCATAGTTTGGTTTTCGATCTGTTGTTCACATTTGTTATTCGAAAATGCTTATTTATCGGTGTAATGTTTGTGTTGATTATATATTATCATAATATGATTCGTTTTTAGTACGTATTTGTGAGTGTTAGATTCGGTAATTGTGGATATGATAGTCGATTACTCATTTGAGCTAAAATGTGTACGAAATCAATGATGTTGTGGTTTTGTATTGGAGTTTTTGCTCTGTAATTTTGGTAATTTGGATTTGGTAATTGTGCAATTGAGTTGGTCTCTGTCACTATGAAATTCGCTCACTAGAGCTCTATGAATTTGAATTTCTGCAACTGCTCTCTACTGTTAAGCAATTTTCTTTCTCCATTACTAAGAATTCAAGTATTTTCAACTCTTTCTATTTCTCTGCAATATCTGTAATTTATGAGTTGGATGGCTATTTAACACAAAATTGTTTGGGTGAACTTTTACTAGTGTCAAGGTGACAACATAGTAGTTCATAGGTTATGAATCATTGCCTTCAATTCAACTGCTATGAAAATAAAAATAAAAATGAGGCAATTCAAATTCCAAAAGATCTTAAATTGTCATGTAGCTAATTATTGGTATTTTCTAATTTAAAATCATGAAGTCATCCTTGTTTCAATCTCATATCCAATAAGAAAAGAAAGATGTGTTCAGCCTTGCTTTTTTGTTTAATAGATGAACAAATTGTGTTCAGTCTGCTTCGATTATTTCAATGTCACCTCTGCAAACTGTTTTAATATGAATTGTTGTGGGATGGTGGGGTAGTTTATCATTAACAAAAGATCTGAGTTCACGTACTTGCATCTTAGAGCTGGAAATGAAATCCTGGATTTTTTTTATTTTTTGTAAGGGCCTGATTGGTAACAATAGGATTTTTAGAGAGAGTTACTGGTATTGAGATCTTGGAGATTGGAATCCAAATCAGAAAATTTGCATATGTTGTTAAAATTCATAATAAGGTTGAAAAAAAATATTAATGAAATACAACTCTAGGGATTTTTTATTTTTATTTATTTATGATTGAATTTAAATAAAAAAAATTAATGTATATTATTACAGTTTAAATCAAAATATAAGGACCCATTTGTAAATTTAAAAAAAAAAAAAAAAAAAAGAGCCTAAAAACACAAAAATTAATATTCGTCCCCATTTATCGATCTTATTTTTATGGAGATTTTAGGCCTTATAGACCATAAGAATTTACAAAGGTAGAGGTGTAATAACACAAAATCAACAAGGTTATAATGAAAAAGGATTGAATTGCTTTGGCCAAGCACAAGACTTGAGTTGAATTTAATTTGTATTGGTTATATTTAAGCTTGTGTTGGATTTAATTTGTATTGGTTTGTATTAAATAATATTTTACTTTGTTTGTGTTATGTTTAAATGTTAATGACTTATTTATTTTAATTATTTATTATTGATTGACATCCGGTTGCAGCATCATATTTCCTATTTTTAGTATATCCTATTTTTTAAGCTTTTAAGCATGTTACGTTCTTTATCCCCTTCTAGTTCAGTACATTTGTTACCTTTTTTTTTTCTTCTTCTTCTTCTCTTTCTTCTTTAGTTCTTTTGCACCATGGATAGGAGTTGGATGCAATGCAACTTCATAATAGAAGGTCACCTCAGTATATTGATGGGATAAGAGAATTTATCATGTTTGCTCGTGATTATATGAAACTAGGGGCGGATAAGAGGTACATTATGCTGGAAACAAAGAACTGAGGTACTTTCCTTTAGATTATTCCATTGTTTGTCTATCTTTGTTGTTTGAGATGTTTGGATAGGATTTTCAACTAAGGTCATTTTTGCATGAAACACCCGATCAACTTGATTTCATGTAAAACTTGCTCTTCTATATCCAATTGTTCTATTTTTGTTGTTTGAGATGTTTTCATAGGATTTTCAATCCTTCTATATCTGGTTCTTATTTACTTCAGCCACAATTACAATGTCTTTATACTTATGCTGTATTTGGATCTTGGATTTGTCTATACTTTAACCCTTGACTGTTTGGACTGCAGGAAAGTTTATTGGGGGCAGAGTTGAGGAATATTAAAGGACAAGTGTTAACATCTGGCAGCAGTAGCAGGTAGCCTGTTCGGAAGCAATTCTTAGACTCTGCAAGCTTTAGTGATTCTAAAAGTACTGAGGCATCCACGAGCATATCTATGGATGAGCTTTGTGCTGTTGATTCTGTTGCCGTGCCTTCCACTTCAAGGGCAACAGAGGTAAGACTTAGATGTAAAATCTGTGTGAGCTTCTACATATGCTTTGTTTGGATCTTGGATATGCGGAGAGAGAAAATGAGAGAAGAGAACAAAGTAAAAGTTGTCTTCCCGTAGTGTTCAAGATGGTACGTGGTTTGGACTCCAATCAAACAACCATAATTACTGCTTTATTTTTACATTATTGAGGTATTTAATTTAACCAACCAGTATTTCTAATTTTTTGTCATACATGATTCCAGCATTTACAGATTTTCCATCTCATTGTGGCTCTGATGTTGAATCCATATCAGCTATTCAATCTCCGAGATTTTCAAGCCAAGTCAATTTTAACAGTGTTGATTCCTCCAAGATCCTATCTGTGACGCCCTCAAAATAAAGTGGATAATTCAACCCATGAGACTCATAAACATAATATAAATACTTTCATTCATCAGAGTTTATATTACAAGAGATATTACATGCATTATATTTTCATAAATGTTTATTATGAAATTACAGCATGTAGCACTAATTGATTACAACAAAATAAATACCCTACGGGCTTACATCTTTTCAAGATATCACTTGATTACAACAAAAGAGTCCTAAGCTCTATACATGTAAAGCCCTTGGCTTGAGTTAACATTTAAACACAAAAACAACAAAACAAAGCCTCCAACTCCTAAGTTCTCCCAAGTTACGCCCTTGGAAGAGGCATGTCACCTGTACCTGAAAATGGTTTTCCAAGTAAGGTGAGCCAAAGCCCAGTAGAGACAAACTAACACAATATATGAGATTTAACTAAAATATAAATGTCAGATAAAAGTCCAATACTCAAAGGCCAACTTACATTCTCCCCATTACCATTCAATTATGATAATCACAACTTAATCCATTTCCAGTCATTCATTTTAAATCAATGCATAAGTATAGCTCCTTATCATCTAAACAATCCCAAATGAGACTACAACTCATTCATTCACATTTCAATAACATTCATTATTCAAACACTTCAAACTTTTTGCCATTTTACGGATTTTCGTCTGAGGGAATCAGCACCCAAATATACACATATAAGGTTTTGGGACTTTCACCCTGGACACTCCAGCCAACTTAATTTCAAAATAGAGTCCATCCCCTTTCTCCTCCCAAACAACGGAGTATATCCCCTATCTCCTCCCAAATAATGATACATATACAATGTATTTAAAAGCGTTGTCATATACAATGATTATCCAAATCACATATTTGACGGTTTAATCAAACCGTCATATTCAATGACATAATTCAAATGACCAGTTTTAATTACTTAGTCCTTATATAGTTTCTACAACAATCATAGATGTCCTCTACCGATAGCCCAAAACAGATATTCTAAACAGATATACAGTCTTTTAAGCAAATAATTTATTAAATTTCCATAGATGAGTGATTTATCAAATCCAACTACACCATTCATTCATATAACCTCCCAACTGCATATTTCCCATATCAATTTCATTATTTATACAAAATAATTATTGAGCACAAATTAGGGCAATTTTTTCCCCTTTTCAATTGTCAACCTCAAGTTCAAATTTCATCATTTTAACCCATATAACCTCATATTCAATACCCTATATATATATTCATGGAGCCCAATATAAGAACCCCTCTTTCAATTTTGAATCCAAACCCTAATTCCACCAAAACCTTCACAAATCCCACCATTTATACATAACAACAAATACCTAGGTTAAAAACCATATTAATATGTAAAATATCCCTACCTCAAGTGTAGAAGCTCGAAGGAGATGATGAAGAACTTCAAAAATGCTCCAAATTCGGTTTTGTTCGGATCAAGAGGAAGTCCACAAGATGGTCTAACTCTTTAACAAAGGGACTAGGGTTGAGAGATGTTTGGATCTTAAAGTATTTGTAGAGAGAGAGAACTTTAGAGAGAGGATGTCGGATTAGGGTTTTGAGTGAAAAGAGATACAAAAGTGACGCAAAAATGCTCTGCTACGAATTGATATACGCGATCCTCGCTCGAGCGAAGGAGTGGTCGCTCACAACAAATAACCTTGCTTGAGTGCAAGAAGTGTCGCTCGAGCGTAGAATACATGCCTTCAGGTATTTCACAGACGCACACCCTCGCTCGAGCGCAAGAAGTCTCGCTTGAGCGAAGAATTTCATCTTCCCAGAAATGCTGCATCTGGGAAGGAAACCAAAGAACCCTCAAAACTCGCTCGAGCGTAAGAAACCTCGCTTGAGCGAAGAAGCAAATTTCACCAGGCTCGCTCGAGCGCAAGAAGTCTCGCTCGAGCGAAAAAGCCAAAATCTAGGCAGCAACAATCTATAGACCAACTAGCAACCAACCTGTTCCAAACACGCCCAACATATTCCAAAACTCAAATTCAAAGAATTAAAGAAGGAAAACAAAACATGGATGCAATACTAAGCCACGAAACCCGAATCCGGAATACAACAAAGGTCGGATCAAAACCGGGATCGCTATACTATCTGACCAGCAACCAAAACCAAAAGCAGTATTACTAGGAAATGCAAAACACCTTAATTTGCATCCAAAAGATGTCAATGCTCAATTGAAAAATGATGATTCTCAAGATGAGATGAAGACCCCTTTCTTTTTGGATGAAGATGGAAGTGACAAAGATGACGAAACAAGGGTGTTGCACAATTGCGGACTTCTTCCCAATACATGTTTAGCATGTCTTGCTTCTGCTGTCCCCTTGGATGAAAAAAGAAGACCCCAAAGCCCCAGCCCGCCAAGTACAAGGAAGAAAGTGGCATTAAAATTTTCCTTTAAATGGAGGGACGAGAGGGATGAACAATCTAATCCTACATGTAAGTGTCATCTACTGCTTTCCATTTCTTAAGAGCTTGTTCATATTTGTCTATCCTTTCATGTATGTCTATTCTTATGATCTCTAATTCTACTTTTCCTATCCAGATTCTTGACCTTGCAAGGAATTTAAGGGTAGTCGTGTCCTTTTACTGAGCCTTTTTTAATATCTGTAGTATCTGAGTGAGCATTCTTAGTTAAATTTATAACGCTTCGTTTGTAATTTGTTCCTTGGACAATAAAGCCATTGACCATATATAGTTAAATTAAGAAAAGCCTTTTAAAACATAAAACTTAGGGTGACATGTTTTCAAAGAAATTAGTGAAATGACATGAGAGTGAGAACATATGGGAACCTTTTCAAATTAAAGTGCATGCGAGTCTTTTCAGTTGATGTGTGTGTTGTGCAAAAGTGTTTGGGATGGAAGTTAGATGTTTGCTTAATCAAATGTGGTAGAAGGTTTTGCAGTCAAACCTTTCACCACTTATGAACTTTCACGAATTGAATATCAAAGGAAATGCACCTCGGTGTTGTGTTAGTGGCTATTCTTGTTGCAGTGGTTTTTTGTTTTAAAATTGTTGCTCCTATGCCAATAAGCTACTTATATAAATGGTTTTCTGTCTCAGTGTCACCGAAGGCATTTCTTAGAAGACCGAATGCAGGTTCCCAAGTTCCATACTATCCGCTAGAGAAGATAATGTCTGATTGTTGATCACCAATTGAGCCAAGTATCTTTAAAGTCCAGGGACAGAACTATCTTGGGTGAGAGTGAAGTATTCAATTGGTATATATTTTATATTGATGATGGGTGTTTCATTTGCCCTTGTGATTTAGGCCATAGAAAATGATTGATATATTGGAAGTGTAGTTTGGGATTGTGTTATGAACTTTGTGGTTGTTGTTGTTGTTGTTGTTGTTGTTTTTTTCTTTTTTCTTTTTTTTTTGAAATTTTTTTGAAATGGAAATGATTAATTGTATAGATAAATTAAAATGAGGTTTTTCTTTGAGTGATGAAAAAGGATTTTTTTTTGGAAAGGATATACTTAGGTATATATACTTTGATTATAAAAGCCACATTACTTATATAGTATGAGGTGGAGCATTCATGATCCTATCTAACTGTTTGTCATAATTGTTTTGAGTCATTAAGATTCCTATTGAACTATATGTTTATCTCACGTTGTTAATAATTTTTCAAGTACAAAGTTGAAGAGTAGTTCAAGATCAGAGAATCTCTTTTATTTGTTGGCCAAGGAGCCTTGTTCTTGTAGGCAGAATGCCATTGATGTAAAGAGGGTTAAACCTTTTTCTTCATGTTGTAATGTCAATCTAGGGGTGACTTTATTTAATTTTATTTCATTTGCATAAAATGTATGAATAAGAGGGAATCCTTATTTCTTATTAATGTGAATGATTATTGCTTTTACATATATCTTTATGGAAATTAATTAATAATAACGGATGCGGTAATGATTCGCTTTGAGGGCATTCAAGGGCCATTCAACGTTATTTGGATAATAAAAGTTGGGGCGTGACACTAGTAGTTAGAGACGGCGGCCAGAGATGGTCACTGGAGGTCAGAGGTGGTCGTTGAAAATCATCGCCAGAGGTCGAAGGTTGTTGCCAATGACTAGAGGTAATTGCTCTCAGTGGTAAGTGATAACAGTAATGTTGTGATTAAGGCCAAGTTTGGGAAGATAAAAAAAAAGTCAAAAAGCTAAAAAGTTACTCAAAAAGTTAAAAAGTTATCACTATTCATCAAAAGTCAAAAATTACAGCTGCACAACTCCCAATTCTAATTTTCCCCTACACACTAATTTTTTCAATTTTTTAATGCACATTTTTTCATAAAAGGTCACAAAGTTAACCCAAACAATCATATTTTTTTCCTCAACTTTTTAGTCCAAAAAGACAAAAAGTGTACTTATTTAAGACACTCCAAACAACCCTTAAGTGTTGAATTAGATAATGTGAGGGTATTTTTAGAATATTGATAATTGAAAATAATAATAAAATTTGTAAATAAATAAGTCCGATTAATAAGACTGACTCGTAAGTGTCCCTTTAAGAATCATATGGCTGTTCATTTTCAGTCATAAGAGGCAAATTAGTGGGCTACAAGGGTAAGTCCACCTTGGGCCACGTAGAGGCGTGGCTCACGTTAAACTTTGTGAGTTATGATATTTTTGGCAAAAAATAGTAGTATTTTTTGTAATTCAAGTAAAAATGTAATTTTAATCTCTATAATTTTAATTTTGTAATTTTTTTAATTTTATTATGATGTGATATGTCTGTCACTTACCTTTAAAATTTTAAACGGGTAAAAATCATGTATAAAACAAAAGAAACTAACGTACAACTCAAAATAAATTATAGGAATTACTAGTGTAATAAATAAATTATACTTATAATCTCTATAGTTTCTTTTAAATTCTAGTTTAGTCCCTTTAATTTTGAAATTGATCTCTTTTTTCGTATAAAATGTTAACCAAACATGACAAATCAAAATGTAAAATTTAAATTATTCAAATTAAAATTAGGACCACTAAAGTCAAATTTATCCTATTTTTGGTCTTGTGAGACAGAATATTGGGCTATTTAAGCCACTTAAATTGAGACACTTAAGGGTGAATCGTTTTCGGCCTTTATGGCAAAAAGAACAAAGCAATTATGGGCCGATGTTATGGTCCAACGTAATAATTAATATGTAGTGTTTGATAAATTTGAAAATTAGAAAATAAATATTAAAAATTGAATGTTAAATTTTATAAGTTGAAAAGTATTTGATAAAATTTTATGTTTTGAATTAAAAATAAATTATTTGATATGTGTAAGATCAAATTTGAAATTTATTATTTTTAAATTGTATTTTTTAATTTTTATATTATGATGGTGGCGGCAGGGGTATTTGCGATTCAGTTGCGGCCGGGGAACCTCCAATCCGCCATCCGTTCGCCGGATTGATGGATGCGAATTGAGCGGATTGGCGGACGGATGTGAATCGGTTTGGCGGTTTAAACTTTTACAAATTTTGAACATAATACAACTTGTCAATATATAAAATTTTTTTTTTTTGGTGGATAACAATCCAACTCAATATAACAAAAACATTATCAAGTAAATTGTTAAATATCAATAATAAATACATATAAGAAAACTATACATTATCAAAACTATTTCATTAATTTTTTTATTCAAAAACTATTTAATTTGATTTTTTTAAAAATGACAAAATTAAGTCTTATATTTTCCACACAAAAATACCAAATATCAATACTTGTTATTTGATAAAAGGATTTCCAAATTGAAAACACAATAGAATATTTAGATTCATTTTCAATTGAAAACACAAACAAAATATCTAAACAAATGGAAAATATAAAGTTTTACAAATTACTAGGGGTGCTCGTGGTTTGGCGGTTTGGTTGTGGCCAAAGAAATCTCAAATCCGCCATCCGTCCAAAACTAGGCGAATTGAAAAAAATCAATTCGTAAACGTTCATTCGTCATTACGCATCCGTCCAAAATGTAGCGGATCGCTTCGGTTCGGTCAGTTTGGATAGATTGAAATATTTGCTACTCACCCCTAGTGGCAGTAGTGGTGGCGGTAGCATGATGGTAGTGGTGGTGGTGGCGGTAGGATGGTGCTAGTAGTGGTAGCGGTGGCATGATGGTGGTGGCATGATAGTAGTAGTGGTGGTGGCGGTAGCGATGGTGGTGGTAGATAAATGATAGTGCTACTTATGGCAACAATGATAATGGTGATGAGGTCGTGGTAGTAATAGTGGTAGTGATGGTGGCGGCGACAACATGATGGTGAGTTTTAAAATAGTGTATATCAATGGTTATATTTAGTATTTATAAATTTAATCGGAATTAAAAAAATTTCAAATGACTTAAATTTTTTTAAGTTTTAACTCATATTTTAAGAGGCACTTAAATTTTAAGTGATATCAATCATAGTTATCAAACGAGCTTAATTGATTATCACTTAATATATTCAGTTTTAAGTGCTGAATCAGGTTATCAAACACCGTTTGCTTGTAATTTTTAATGATAAATTTATCACTATAAAAATATCTTAAAAATACAATTCATTACTTCTACAACTAAATGCATTAAGAAATAATCAATTAAATCTGTTTGATAACTATTATTGATATCACTTAAAAATTTAAGTTATTCTTAAAATGTAAGTTAAAAATTAAGAAATTTTAAATCGAATGAAACTTACTTAATTCTGACTGAATGTTAAATACTAAATATAAGTATTGATATACATCATTATAAACTCACCGCTATTACTACTATTACCACCACCACTTCTACTACTACTACCACCACCACCATGCCACCACTACAACCACCATCAACGCTACCATGTCGCCACCATACTACCACCACCACCACCACCACCATCAACAACCCTACCATTATTACAACATAAAAATTGAAATAAACAATTAAAAATAATAAATTTTAAATTTGAATTTATAAATATCAAACAATTTATTTTAGTTGAACACTTAAAATTTTATCAAAAATTTTTTCAATTAAAAAATTCGACATTTAGTTTTCAATATTTAATTTTTAATTTCAGTTCTTTGTTTTATCAAACACCTGTTTAATAAAACTGAAAACTAAAAATTAAGTAAGAAAAACTGAAAGCTAAATTTTTTAATTTAAAAACCTGTTTGGTATGTATTGAAATTTAAGTATTGATTCAATTAAGCTGTTTGATCTATACAAGCAACTAAAGTTTGAAAAATAATTAAAATTTTTAATTTTGTCTTTAAAATTTTTACATTAAAATATTTAATTAGATTCTTTTATCACACTAATATAATTGGTAAAAAAAAAATTTGTAATCACAATTATAACATTATATTTCAAACATACCCAGGCTAATGCATATAAAAAGATAAAATCATATGAAAACAATGAGTGCTTTTTATTTTTATTTTTAATTTAAAGTATTTTTTGAATTTTTTTCAAAAATAAATTCAGGAAACTCAATTAAACAATAGATTTTTTTTCTGAAAACGCAACTTAATACATACATATATATATATATAAACTCATAAACAGTGTATCCATATATATGCATGCAAGTTAAATCCAAATAGAAAAGTATTTTTCTAGACTTATCTTTGCATGCCTCAATAGATAAAATTGAATTTCTTGGGAGAGCAACCAAAACCGTGAGAGAAGAGCAGCAAAAGTGGGTAGGCTTCGACAAATAATTTTTTTAGACCTAAATCACTTTAGCGCGTTAAGTGATAATTAAAGAGTAGGTTTTTTTTTTACTCAAAATTTTAGCTTTTGTTTTAAGTGAGACTTAATTTTTTAAGTGATACCATATATGTACAATTAAACCAACTTAATTAAGAAATCATTTAATATTTTCAATTTTAGTAGCTGGATTCGGTTATCAAACACCCCATCCTGCTCTTAATTTTTAATAATAAATTTATCACTATAAAAATATTTTTAAAAATACAATTCAATTACTTATACTTTTACATCACATTTCAATATAAAGTAAAACAAATAAATTAAAAATAAATCGAAATTTACAAACAAAAATCAAAATGTTCAAATTATTTATCACTTTAATGAATTTCTCAATATCATTACTAGTATCAAATCATTATTTCACAAACACAAAATATATATCTAAAAGTTCTAAAATTTTCTCCTATCAAAACGATAGTTAAATATTTATAACAAAAATTCATTAAAAACTTAAAGAATAAATGAATTCGGTCCATAAGATTGGCCGATAATTATCCCAAACAATTTTTAGGCGTCATTGGGCTGTCCAGTTTTTGGACAATTGGAGTTAAATTTGTATGGCTGCCAGTTTAGTCTGTTAAGTAGACCCAATAAATATCGAACCTCCAACAAGCCCAGAATAGAACCTTGGGTTAATTTCATTTTATTCCTAAACTACATCACTTTTTCTATTCATTTTTAAACTATTAATTTCATCTATTTTGTATTTAAATTTTTTTTTTTTATTTCAGTTCTTGTAGTCGAATTGAAGGTGATTATATAAATCAGTAAATGTTAAAACGTAATTTAATGGTGGAAAAAGTGATTTCAAAATTTGAACAATTCATCCATAATTATAACAAATTAATGTTTGAGAGAACAAGGTTAGAAGAAAAAAATATATTTTTAGGACTAATTTTTTTGTCACAAAAAATGTCATTATTATATTTTTTACGACAAAATTGAAAAAAATGAACACTATCTATTTTTAAAAATGAAATTAATCCTATCAAATAGGAAATGATCATTTAAACAAAGGGAAATGTTTGGGACCCTTTTTGGGGATGAGCCCACACCCCCAAAATGATTTTAACCCTTTATATATATGTGGGGTCTACATCATGAGTAGTCCAGATTTGTGAAGACCTTGTAGCGTCTCAATCATTATTCTTAAACAAAAGTCCAGAAATAATTCTCTTTCTTTCTTTTCTTATTAATTGTGAAATAGGTTTCACAATATCTGAACACTCTTTACCTGTGTTTTTTTTTTTTGCTTTTTAAAGTCTGTGTGAATAAATAAAAAATAAAAACAGATAGTTTCTATAAACCAACCCACACGTTGGGTCGAGAGACCATCCCCACCACCATATTCTACAAGTCTTAAATTTTTTGAAGTTCTTTTATTATTAATTTCAAATCCAATGTGCTGCACATTGAAACATTAAAGGACACACCTTTCACTTTGTTCCTTTGTGGATGAGATAGCTTTCTACTTTTCCCAATAACTTTCATGTTCTACCAGATTGTCGCTCTTTTTCTTTTTCCCTTGTTTGTTTGTTTGTTTTTTTTTTTTTCTTTTTTTTTTTGGGTCAATTTTTTTCCAGCTTAATTTCCCCCCCTTTTTTTTAAATTAAAAAATATGTAACTACACAAACTTGTTTGCATTTTTATAATTTGAAAGTGGACAGATAGACTCATATAACTATTTATCCAAAATTTTAATATAAAAGTAATTTAAAAGTACAAAAATAGACATATTTGTCTCCATTTACAATATGTAAGTTATTTATGCTATTTGTGAGTTTAATAATCACAAATGGTAAAACTCAATATTGTGAGTCATAATTAAAAAAGAAAATTTAAATTATAGCCAAACATCACATGAGGTATATAACTAAATAACTCTTGAATCATAACCAAAATAATGACATAACCAACATCACAATATGTCATAACTAAAGACATAACTAACAATACAATAAATCATAACTAAATACATAAAATCGTAACCAAATGTACATATATATTTGTCCCTAAATTTTAATTTAAAAGTATATTTGCTCATGTTTTTTGAATTTGAAAATGCACCAAACAACCAAGAAATACTTCATTTGAATTAGAACGGATGTACTTTCACGGGTCGCTCCCGTTCTGTATGTGAGTTTTTTTTAATTTCTCGTATCGTGTTTTTTTTTTTTTGGGGTAAATTAGCATCTGGAGGTCCTTTGATGGGCATAAAGAAAATGTCTTGGTAGCAAACATCAAACTAATAAAACGAGGGTTAGCTCTGCAACTGATCTATAACGACATTTGATGCATCTTTAGTGTTGGGAAGTTTTGACTTTCGGTTTAATATTTAGCTCAGATTTCGATACTTACAATTTTTATTGATGTTCTTTTTAATGTTATATGTCGTACTTAGTAAAATAAAATAAAATTTAAAAGTCTTAATCTTTTATTTATTTATTTATAAGTTTTAGAAAAAAAATAAAATAAAATTTATAAGCCCTATTTAGTATTACTATTACTTAGTAAAAATATTCAAAAAGACAAAAAAGATCTTTGAAACATTTATATATATATATATTTTTAATTTCTCAACTAAATATAAAATTTAATAAGATAATTCGTCTAAACAAACATGCAGTTAACATCACTCAAGAACTAACTTTAGTCAATTTTATCCAATTTCCCGGAATGGGGGATAACCCTTATTAGTCAATTTAAACATTATTGAAGACTTGAAGTTAACATCACCCAAGAACTTTTAGTCAATTTTACCCAATTTTTCGGAATGGGGGATAGCCCTTATTACTCAATTTTAACATGAGCAATGCTAGGTGGCCCGAAAGGAGGTTGGCTCGAATGACTTGAATTTCACCTTGCCAGTCATTTGGGCAGACGTCCGGCCGGTAGTTTGGCGAGGAGACTGACAACCGCGATCGACAAAGGTGACAACCGCAGTAGACAAGCTTTCACCTGGTCATCTGGATGAACAACCGGCCAACACCCATTCGAGGAGCTCCTTTTTGGGCTACCAAGTATTTTTGTTTTAACATAATTGAAGACTTGAAGTTAACATCACCCAAGAACTAATTCAGTCAATTTTACCCAATTTCCCGAAATGGGGGATAGCCCTTATTTGTCAATTTCAACATTAGTGGAGGTTAACATCACCCAAGAGTTACACTCAAGACTGTTGGTCAATTTTATTTGAAAAAATCACACTTTCTATCTTTTAAATATTATTGGTTATTAAACTTTAGATTTTTAAAATTGGTTTTAATTTATTAAAATTTTGTCAAGATAATTCAATTAGTAGCTGTAGTCCAATCTGCTGATGTAAAATGACTTGCTGTTTAATTTTATTTTTTTTTTCATTTTGACTATTTAAATATTATAGTATTTTTATTTTGATCTTTAAAATATCACATTTTTTTTACTTTGCTCCATTGTTTCAGAGCCACATGAAATTTTCTGTTAAAGAATTTGGTTAGGTTTGGCATCCTTTAAAAAAGTCAAAAAGTCACTATCCTATTTAAGTCACATCATCTTGTTTAAGTCACATCACCTCTCTATCACATCACTTCAAATCCAACCCATATTTCATAAAAAATTAAAAAATACACTTATTTATAACATCTCAAACAACCCCACAATAGCTTCTAATAAGACCACATAGACAAAATTCAATAATTTAAGATTTTTTTAATGAAAGTAAAAATTGAGTAATCTTTTTTAGTGTAAAGTATAATGTAGTCAAATTTTATTATTGTTGATTGGGTTAATTATACTTTTAACTCATGCAGTTTGATCTAAATTTCACTTTAATTCTTATAATTTCAGTTTGAACAATTTGTTCCTTACAAATTAAGGTCTCGTTTGGCAAGTGGCTTTTTTAGCCAAAAAGCCAAAAATCACTAAGAAAACCAAAAAGTCAACAACCCATACCAAAAAGTCCAAGATTCCATTTTCTCTCTACTTTTTGCACATCTTTTCGTAAAAAGTCAAAATGTCATCCCAAACATACTAGTTTTTTTTACATCACATTTTAGCCAAAAAGTTAAAAAATTACTAAAAAGGCATGTTCCCTGACAAGACCTAAGTCTAGTTTTAATTTGGTCTTTCAATCTAAATTAGATGTTAAAATTAATAGTTTTGAGACACTTGTCAAGTTTTTAAGGTATAAACATAGATAAAATTAATAAAAATTTAAACAGAATGACTACAATAAAATTAAATTTAAAATATAGAAACCAAATTAAAATTATAAAATTTAAAATAAAATTTGAATTAAATTACGAAAATAAAAAATATGATTACCGCAGACTTGAAGTGGATGTTACCGAAAACTTGCCCAAGACTTTTTAAAGTCAGGAAGACGACGGCAAAAAGGTGCCATTGACACCTACACGGTATCACAAAGATTTGCAAGTCTTGATTCCTTTTGGTGAATGACCCTCCTGCTGAGCTTAGGAGCTTATTGGTAGCTGATATGTTAGGCCTTTGTAGGGAAAAGTTGTGGCATCTGTTTGTCCTTTCTTTCCGATGTTAAAAGAAAAAATAATTTAAAAAAAAAAAAAAAAACCTTGTAAAAACATCTGTAATAATTTACCAAATATTTGGTCCAATTTAAATTTGATAAAAAAACTCACTTTTTGTTACTCCAATTCAGTACCAAATCTTTCATTAAATTCAAAATTTCTCAATTATTTTATCAAATTGAGGATGATATTTATAATCACTGGATTTTTACCATCGGATATCCCCTAGATATCTCTCCGATAACCATCTCAAGGAAAAAATTTGTGAAAAATTTATACTGGCCGATTGACCGGCTGGACATCCGCCCGATCGTCTGCCAGGTTGATTGGTGTTCTGATGAAACTTTAAAAATCTCCGTTGGAACACTTGGTATCAAATAAAAAAAATTCTCTAATTTTTACTCAAATTTAATTTAAAAAAAAAAATACACCATTGAAGATGCTCTAAGTCATTTTCTATAAACTACTACTATCAAATCAAATATTTGTCCATAATTTAAAGTCTGAATGACCACCTTCTGTGATGATTGGTACATAATCCACCTTGTTCTTTTGAATTATGTTGGATTTGCTTTCGTTATAATGTCGTTTTATTTTAAGTGTGGTCCTGTCAATGGTTGGGCTCGTTGTTTTTGAAAACTTCTCCTCAAACTTTTCGTTCCTATTTGTTTCAATTTTGAGTTTCCGCTTGTTTCGGAAGGTGCGATGCTGGGTCTGAAGTGTCTTGGGGTAAACTGAAAATTTTTTTGGGTTCGAGAGTAGAGCCACACGTGCGGGGGCTTGAACCGCATGAGCGGGAGAGAGGCCGCACGTGCAGGAGGTGAGGCCGCACGTGCGGAGAATTGGATGAAGCTGTGTGCTATACTACATTATATGCAGGTGTAGGAGTGGAGGTGCGAGAGAGGATCGCACATGTGGGGGTGAGAGCCGCACGTGCGGGAGGCATGCTCCGCTCGTACGTGGGTGAGTGCCGCACGTGCAGGAAATATCAGATCCGAAAATTTTTGCTTTTTCTCTCATTGGGGTTGAGTGTATCTCACTTTTGACATCTCTCTCTCTCTCTCTCTCTAAAAATATCATTTCCTTTCCCCTCTCTCTAAAAACCTCCACCAAACATGTTAAACTCTTGATCTCTTCCAATCCATTGAAATTTTGGTACTAGTTCCTTATAACAAAACAACGAGCATACCGAGGGCTTCGTTTTGACCGGTGAAGATCAAATTCCGCCAAAGTTGATTTTTGGGCTTTTCTTTTCTTCTCTTCTCTCTTTGAGGTAGGGATTTCTTTGATCTTTTTCAATACTTTGTCTATAGATAGACATGTGGTAAGTTTTATTGCATAAAAACCATATTGTTATGGAATTTTTTTTTTTTTTTTTAAATACAGGATAGAGGATCTAAGACTCGATTTTGAGTTTGAGATTTTTGTGAAATTGAATTGTTGTTTGAGTTAATTGGGAAGTGGTTTAACATGTTGGTGTTGAGAAAGAGGTAAAGCCCTAATTTTTGTAATAATGCTTAATGGGTAAAAATGGTTGAAATTGTGAAATAATCATGTTATAAATTAAGGGATTTGATTGATGAATGGGTGATTAAATTGAGATTTATCGGGTCTCTTGAATTTTATCTTTTACCTTGTGTTGGGTTATTCATAGTTGAGTGTAACAAATTGGTAACTTGTATATTGCTCATGGAGAGTTAATCATGAGATTAAAATTTATGGGTTACACTTTTGTTGAGTTGAAACTGAGCAGGTAGTGGCCTTGATATCCATGAATTAAAATTTTGAGAAATAAAATGAATGGATTGGGAAAAAGAGGGAGTATGTTAACTTGGAAAATAGGAGAATTGACTTTCGAAATGGAAGAAAGAAATGATAACACAATGTGAATTTCAAAAATTAACTTGAGGTTGAATTATGAATATTCATTTTACTATTGTTGTTGTTGGATTTAAAATCTCATGAGAGTTGAATCATTATAATATGTGTGTTGAAACACAAACATTTAGAGGTTTTATCCTTGGTCATTGGTGGGTAATGACATTGTTGTATTGAATAGTTGTGTGTATGTATTACACTTGAGTTGGTTATACTCTGTTGAATAGTTTGTGTGTATGTATTACATTTGTGTGTTGTACCTTGGTAGGTAGTGTTGATTGGTGACGTATATTGCGCTGAGAATGAGAGGTACCATTACCTTCCAGCTAGCGCCTGGAGAATTGGCCGCACTCAGAATGAGAGGTGCTAGAACCTTTCAGCTAGCGCCTGGAGAACTTGGTAGAGGTACTATTACCTTCTAACCGGTGTCTGGTAAATTGCCCTTCATTATGAAAAGATGTATCATTGGCTTGCCGTGCTTTAGGCAGATAGAACAGAGCTTGTTTATCATTATTGCCTCAGTTTGATTGAGTATGTCATGTGTTATGATGATTATAGTTTAGTAAGGTTGAGTTGTCTTATATGTTGAGTAGATGTGTTTATGTATATTAGGACGTGTTAGAGAGTGGTTGAAGAAGTTTCTTACCATAAAAATAGTTTATTGAAAGTATCTCTTTAACCTTGGGTTTAAGGCCGAGACTGTGATGAACGTGTGGGGACAGACTTTGATTATGTATCGAGTTGTAAATAATGTGAAGGACTTGGGTTTTGTGAATGTGTTTCAAAAACAAAACGGATATAATGTGATATTTTGTTAAAGATGGAAAATACGGTTGTCATGTGATATTTGTTAAAGATGGAAAATGAGAAGTAAAAGTAAATCTTTTGTGTTGTTGACTAAATTGGATGATTTTTTTTAATCAAAATGTAACGCCCTCAAATAATACATATAAACCAGTCATTCATGACGTCCATATACATAAGAGAATAAAACCTTCTTTCATTTATCAGAGTATTCAGTATAAAGAATTACATGTTGACAACAAAAGTAAATGCCCTACGGGCTTATAACTTTCCAAGCCAACACTTGGTTACAGAAAGAGAGTTCTAACTCTAAACACATTAAGCCTTTGGCTTGAATTTTCATGTGACACCAAAAATAACAAAACAACCAAAAGAGTCTTCAACTCCCAAAACCTCCCAACCTAAGACCTTGGAGGCGGCATATCACTTGTACCTGAAAATGATGTCTCATATAGGGTGAGCCAAAGCCCAGTAGAGATGTGTTAAACCAAATATGAGAAATAACTAAAACATTAGCATTTGATAAATGTTTAACACATGTGCATCGACATACACCATTTTTATTATAACCCACCAATAATGATACTCATCATTCAACTAGATTCCATTTGTATTTCCAATTCATTTCATTAACATAGTCCGTTTATTCCAGTAATTCAAATGAGACTACAACTCATAAGAAAACAACACTTCGACTCATCAACAATTCAAAATGAGACTACAACTCATATTATCAACACTTCAATCATCAACATCTTTCAGATGTATAAAAGGTTTCGGGACTTTCACCCTGGACACTTCGGCTAACTTAATTATCAATGGAGTCCATCCCCCATCTCCTCCCAAACACTGGAGTACATCTCCTATATCCTTCCACACACTGGAGTACATCCTCTATCTCCTCCCAAATAACATACATATGCAATGTGTTTAAGCACTTCATCATATACAATGATCAATTAATGCACATATTCAATGTGCTATTTCAACCGTCATATTCAATGACATATTCTAGATGATTAGTTTCAGTTTTCCCTAATCAACATGCAGTGTCTACAACACTCAAGACTATCCTCCACCGATAGCCCAACACAATTATTTCTAAACAGAAAATAAAATCATCAAACAGATAAATTATTAACATTTTCGTAGGTGAGTGATTAATCAATCCAACTACACCATTCAACTACAATTCCACCCAATTTGATGATTTTCAATTCAATTTCATATTTCCATATTTCCCCAAATTAATTATACAAATTAATTATACAAATTAATTTATCACACTAATTAGGGCATTAGACCTCTTTTCTCCACTATAGCTCTAAGGCTCAATTTCCTCAATTTTACACTACTAATCCCATTTTTTTCAAGGTCTCACATATACATGGAGCTCAACAATTGAAAACCCCCCTTTTTATAATTTCAAAACAAACCCTAACTTTTCCAAAATTTCCATAATCCACCATTTATACAAAATGACTAAAATCCATGTCAAAACTCATAAGAAGGAGTAGAGTATCCCTACCTCAAATGGAGAGACTCAAAAAGGGAAGAGAAAAACTTGAAAGTGCTCCAAACCCACAAATTTTCAGATCAAAACAAAGGCCACACAAAGCTCAAGCTTTTATACAAACGAAGTAGTGTAGGAGATCCCTAGATCAAGAGTTCTTGTAGAGAGAAGTGGTGGTTTAGAGAGAGAAGCAGCCGGGGCTAGGGTTTGGGTAAAGAAGATGATGAAAAAGTGCTGTACAACCCGCTGCTGCCAACTGATATATTCGAGGTTTGCTTGAGCGAAGAAGTGGTCACTCGAGTGACCAGACACAAAGGAACCTCGCTCGAGCGCAAGAAGCCTCGCTGGAGCGAACAACGCGAAACTTCAAGTCTGCAATCCAGAAGCACGCTCGAGCGCAAGAGTTCTCGTGAAGAAACTCAAAACATAGTCCTCGCTCGCTCGCTCGAGTGAAGGACAGCTCGCTCAAGCCAAGAAACACAATGTTCAGGTCAAAAAGAGACGCAGACGAACGCTCGAGCGCAAGACTTCTTGCTTGAGCCAAGAGACATAACTCAAAGCTCGCTCGAGTGACAAAAGCCTTGCTCGAGTGAAGGAACAAAAATCTGGACAGCAACCATTGGTTTCAAATGACACCCAACCTGTTTCAAACCTGCCTAACATATCCTAAAACTCAAATACAAAGAGTTAGAGGACGGAAATGTGACAGACAACAATAAACTTCCACGAAACCGAGTCTGGAACACAATAAACAATGGAGGGAAAACTGGGATCGCTATAACCTCCCCTCCTTAAAGAATTGCGTCCCCGAAATTAGATATAAGTTTCAAAATTGTGATTTCTCAATTCTTAACAAGATTATAATTCAACATTCATCATCTTGATCCATTACTGGTCATTCCATCTCTTTTCAAGATGCAATTTACAATATAATTCCACATGCATTATCAACATGCGTTCCCTTGAATTTCAACAAGTCCCAATCCACATACTTCATAATCCCATAACATATTCAATGTTAATAATATATTTGCATTTCTACAACACATTCAACATATACAATGTTAAATTAAACTTCCATTTTCAAGGCATATTCAACCATTACAATACTTCCATAAACCGAAACATATACAATGTTTTTAGATTTCATCAATAAATAAAATTCCCAATACATGGTTAAACATTAACAAACAAGTCTGGGTATTTCCCACGGACCTCCAACTCACGTTCCTAAGTGGCTTCTTCAACCCCGTGATGTTTCCACAATACCTTAACCAAAGGCACAGTCTTGCCTCGCAAGACTTGGTCCTGCCTATCCAAGACCCGCACCAGTCTCTCCTCATACGAGGCATCCTTATCAACCTCTAAGTCGGTCCAATCCAATACATGCGACGGATCTGGCTCGTACTTCCGAATCATACTAACATGAAACACGTCATGCACTCCGGATAACTGCGGCGGTAAAGCTAAATGGTATACAACCTTCCCAATCCGCTAAGGATCTCAAAAGGGCCAATAAATCGAAGGGACAACTTCCCACTCTTCCCAAACCTCATCAAACCCCGCCTAGGTGATATTCTCAGAAAGACGTGATCATCCACCTCAAATGCCAAAGGCCTCCTCCGACAGTCGGCATAACTCTTTTGGCGACTCTGGGCTGTAACTAACCTCTTACGGATAAGCTCAACTTTCTCCGTCGTCTCCTGCACCAACTCCAGGCCCAACAAAGGTGCATCACCCACCTCGGCCCAACACACTAGAAACCTACACGGTCGGCCATACATGGCCTCAAACAGTGCCATACCAATACTCGATTGGAAACTGTTGTTGTAGGCAAACTCCACTAAGGGTAGGTGCCTCCCCCACGACCCACTAAAGTCAAGGACACAGCCTCGAAGCATATCCTCAAGGATCTGAATAGTACGCTTGGACTGCCCGTCAGTCTGAGGATGGTAAGCCGTGCTAAAGGTCAGCCTAGTGCCCAAGGCACTCTGCAAACTCTACCACAACCTAGCAGTAAAACGTGGATCTTTATCTGAGACGATCGACACTGGGACCCCGTGCAACCTCACTATGTCCCGAATATACAAGTCAGCAAGATGATCTACCGAATCTCTCATGTGCATAGGAATAAAGTGCCGACTTAGTCAACCGGTCCACTACTACCCAAATGGCATCGCTACCCCGTTGAGTCCTCGGAAGACCTACGACAAAATCCATCGTGACGTGCTCCCATTTCCACTCGGCAATAGGCAAGGGTTGCAACAAACCCGCTGGCCTCTGATGCTCAGCCTTCACTTGTTGACAAGTAAGGCACTTCGATACAAACAATGCTACATCCTTCTTCATACCCCTCTACCAAAACTGGCGGCTTAGATCACGATACATCTTAGTGCCTCCCAGATGCACCGCAAGGCGTGAATGGTGAAACTCTCGGAGTATTTCCTCTCGGCAAGACTCCGGCACAAACAAGCGGTCTCGGTACCTCACACTCAGGTCAGGATACACAGTTAAACCCTTCTCTACTTTCCCACTGGATATCTTCTCCCGGAGGGATTCTACTTCAAAGTCACCTCTCTGTGCCTCTAACACTCGATTCACAAATGTAGGTTGTGCAACCACAGAAAACAAGGCTGTAGACTCCATAGACTCGCCCAGAAGCAAGTCGAACTCGCCAAGAGCACCCAACATCTCCCATTCTCGGATGGCAATACAAGCTACATCACTAATGGACTTCTTACTAAGGGCATCATCCACAACGTTGGCCTTCCCCGGATGGTAGTGCAACTCAAAGTCGTAATCCTCAATAAACTCCATCCACATTCTCTGCCTCAAGTTCAAGTCTTTCTGTGTAAACAGATACTTCAAACTCTTATGATCTGAGAACACTTTGAATCTCTCACCATAAAGGTAGTGCCTCCAAATCTTCAAGGCAAAAATCACAGCTGCTAGTTCTAAGTCATGAGTAGGGTATTTTCTCTCTTGTGTTTTCAACTGCCGTGAGCCATAGGCTACTACTTTACCCCCTTGCATCCACACACAACCCAAACCCTCTCGTGAGGCATCACAATACACTGCATAACCCAAACTTTTCTTTGGAATAATCAAGACTGGAGCGGTGGTAAGTCTAACTTTAAGCTCTTGAAACGACTTTTCACAAGTCTTACTTCACACAAACTTGACCCCTTTCCATGTCAATCTAGTCAAAGGCGAAGCTAGCTTGGAGAAGTCCTTCACAAATCGACGGTAATAACCGGCCAATCCCAGAAAATTGCAGATCTCAAAAACACTCTTAGGCTGTGCCCAAGCTTGCACTGCCTCTACTTTGGATGAATCAACAGACACCCCTTCCCTGGATACTACGTGGCCTAAGAACTTAATCTCTCTTAGCCAGAACTCATACTTCCCAAACTTAGCATACAGCTTATGGGCTCTAAGCAAATCAAGAACTACTCGCAAGTGTTCCTCGTGTTCCTCCTCAGAAGGCAAATAAATCAGAATGTCGTCCACAAAGACGACCACGAAGCGATCTAAGAACTCCTGGAAGATCTGGTTCATCAAATCCATAAACACTGCCGGTGCATTGGTGAGCCCAAAAGGCATCACCAGAAACTCGTAATGGCCATACCGCGTATAGAATGTCGTCTTTGGGATATCCTCCTCCCTGACCCTCAATTGTTGGTAACCTGATCTCAAGTCTATCTTAGAGAAACAACGGGACCCTTTCAATTGGTCAAACAAATCATCTATACGGGGCATAGGGTACTTGTTCTTAACCGTAACCCGATTCAACTTCTGGTAGTCAATGCAAAGTCTCAAGGCCCCATCTTTCTTTTTAGCAAAGAGGGCCGGTGCTCCCCACGGCAAAGTACTAGGGCGGATAAAGCCCTTATCTAGCAACTCTTGGAGTTGAATCTTCAACTCACTCACCTCAGCTGGGGCAAAATGATACGGTGCCATAGAAATTGGTGCCGTACCAGGCACTAAGTCAATAGAGAACTCGATCTCTTGATGAGGTGGTAAACTAACAAGATCCTTGGGAAAAACATCCGAGTACTCACAAACCACTCTCGGCAACTCAGCCTGGGTCTCATTACACTCACTACTCATACAGCTAGCGAGAAGACAATTAAGCTCACTCCGGCCTCGCGGATCATACACTGGGGGCAAGACTCTACCAACCCGATTTCCTAAGAAATGGAAACAATCCACGCTCAAAGTACATACAGTAACCCTCTGGCGGTAGCAATCAATAACAACCTGGTATGACGATAATCAGTCCATACCCAAAATCACATCAAAACCTGACATAGCCATTACTACAAATGAAAATGGAAGCCGACGATCAACGACCTCTATATCACAACCTCTACACCCTTGTTTCAAAATCAACTCACCCCCGATAGGTGATATAACACAAATAGGAGAAGCTAATTGTGCCAACTCTAATCCCAAAACAGATGCAAAAGTAGAAGATATAAAAGAATGGGATGCACCCGTATCAATCAACACATTAGCAACCAAGTTGCAAAAAAGAAAGGTACCTCTCATAACAGATGGAGCCGGTATAAGCTCTGGCGCTGTAACAGCATACACGCACCCTGTAGGTCTCTGATCTACCTACTCACCTCTCGGAGCATAAGACTGTTGCACAGATTGAGCCGAAGAGGCTCCCTGATTGGCCCTCGAGGCCTGAACTGACTAAGCTAGCTGAAAACTCTGCGTCTGCCTTGAACCAGATGCACCAGATGTGCCACTCAACTGCGGGCAAAACCTCTTCAGGTGCCCGCCCTGCCCACACTGATAACAAGTAAGCGGCTGGCCTCTACCTTGACTCTAGCTCTGAGGACAAGTTGAAGAAGATGCTGCACGCTGCCCTCCTCCCTTCTGTGGGCAAGCTGGAGACTTGTGGCCCAGCTGACCACATTTGTAACAAGTAATGTCTCCCTGATTGCCTCTCCCAGAATCTGAACTCGGCACTGGAAAGGTAGATCTCGCAAGCGCTCTTTGGGACTGTTGAGGGTTAGAACCCCTCTGCCTCCTACCATCCCACTGGCCATCCTGACTCCTCTTGGAGACCCTCATCCTTTCCTCCTCATCATGCATAATGGTCTCAAGATGGGCTGCAGCCTGCACAAGGTGCCCATACTCCCTAATCAGGGACCCGGCCACTCGAAACTTGAGTCCGGTCCTCAACTTCTTCTCAAACTCAAGACAACGGCGTTCCTCAGACGCCACCAACTCAGGCGTAAACCTCGACAGCAGCTTTAAACTTTGCCACTGGTGTGTTCAGCTGCTTGAGCTGACAGAACTAATCTCTCAACTTCTCCCTAACAGTGGGAGGCAAAAACTTCTCCTGAAAGGTATCAACAAAAGCCTCCCAAGTCCCTCTAATACGTCCTCATACAAACTTCCACCACTGACCTGCGTCTCCCTTTAACTGGAAGGACGCTAAGGTCACCCTCAAGCCTCCGTCTTCGATGCCCAGCATTTCAAACGTCTTCATTATCAGCTCAAGCCACTTATCAGCCTTCAGTGGCTCTTTTGGATCACCCAAAAACTTGTCCGGGTTCGACCGAAAGAACTCCCTCTTCAGAAAAGAAGGCCCTGCCTCAACCACATGGGCCTGGGCTTGATTCTCAGCTCTGAGAATGCCCATGGATTCCCTCAACGCTCCTGTCATCTCGCGAGCTAAGGCACCAATGGCCTGCTGACCCATTGGCTCGGCCACGTTGGCCTAACCAACACCCTTCTCCTGCGCCGGAATATCATCCAATATAGGCACATCTTGCCTCCTAGGCCTACCACACCTACCACCACGTCCTCATCCTGACATCCTAATAAAGGTAACAAAAACATTAGCACATTCTCAAATATGCCGAAGCTATTTCACTCGCGTCCTAATACGATGGATAACTGTAATTCACTCCACATAAGCACATAATCACATAAGCACTTATGAATTTCATTTTCGTATAGTGACAGTCCCATAGCGTTGCTAGAGTTCCAATTAGAAACGGCAGTGATCAAGTGCCTTTCTAACAGGACTCCCAGTAACCCAAGGATCCAATCAACATCCTAGAAACTAAATCCCATACCCAAATAGTCACATAAACATGTTATCACATAAGCACATAACATCATACATACAAGTCTCTAACAAGCGAGACAAACCCATTGTGGCACTAATACTTCCCACGTACCCAAAGTATTCAAACCCGGTACGCTCTGATATCAAGTTGTAATGCCCTCAAATAATACATATAAACCAGTCATTCATGACGTCCATATACATAAGAGAATAAAACATTCTTTCATTTATCAGAGTATTCAGTACAAAGTATTACATGTTGACAATAAAAGTAAATGCCCTATGGGCTTACAACTTTCCAAGCCAACACTTGGTTACAGAAAGAGAGTTCTAACTCTAAACACATTAAGCCCTTGGCTTGAATTTACATGTAACACCAAAAATAACAAAACAACCAAAAGAGTCTTCAAGTCCCAAAACCTCCCAACCTAAGACCTTGGAGGCGGCATATCACCTGTACCTGAAAATGATGTCCCATATAGGGTGAGCCAAAGCCCAGTAGAGATGTGCTAAACCAAATATGAGAAATAACTAAAACATTAGCATTTGATAAATGTTTAACACATGTGCATCGACATACACCATTTTTATTATAACCCACCAACAATGATATTCATTATTCAACTAGATTCCATTTGTATTTCCAATTCATTTCATTAACATAGTCTGTTTATTCCAGTAATTCAAATGAGGCTACAACTCATAAGAAAACAACACTTCGACTCATCAACAATTCAAAATGAGACTACAACTCATATTATTAACACCTTAATCATCAACATCTTTCAGATATATAAAAGGTTTTGGGACTTTCACCCTGGACACTTCGGCCAACTTAATTATCAACGGAGTCCACCCCCTATCTCCTCCCACACACTGGAGTACATCCCCTATCTCCTCCCAAATAACATACATATGCAATATATTTAAGCACTTTATTATATACAATGATCAATTAATGCACATATTCAATGTGCTATTTCAACCGTCATATTCAATGACATATTCCAGGTGATTAGTTTCAGTTTTCCCTAATCAACATGCAGTGTCTACAACACTCAAGACTATCCTCCACCGATAGCCCAACACAATTATTTCTAAACAGAAAATAAAATTATCAAACAGATAAATTATCAACATTTTCGTAGGTGAGTGATTAATCAATCCAACTACACCATTCAACTACAATTCCACCCAATTTGATGATTTTCAATTCAATTTCATATTTCCATATTTCCCCAAATTAATTATAAAAATTAATTTATCACACTAATTAGGGCATTAGATCCCTTTTCTCCACTATAGCTCTAAGGCTCAATTTCCTCAATTTTACATTACTAATCTCATTTTTTTCAAGGTCTCACATATACATGGAGCTCAACAATTGAAAACCCCCCTTTTTATAATTTCAAAACAAACCCTAACTTTCCCAAAATTTCCATAATCCACCATTTATACAAAATGACTAAAATCCATGTCGAAACTCATAAGAAAGAGTAGAGTATCCCCACCTCAAATGGAGAGACTCAAAGAGGGAAGAGAGAAACTTGAAAGTGCTCTAAACCCACAAAGTTTCGGATCAAAACAAAGGCCACGCGAAGCTCAAGCTTTTATACAAAGGAAGTAGTGTAGGAGATCCCTAGATCAAGAGTTCTTGTAGAGAGAAGTGTGGTTTAGAGAGAGAAGCAGCTGGGGCTAGGGTTTGAGTAAAGAAGATGATGAAAAAGTGATGTACAACCCGCTGCTGCCAACTGATATATTCGAGGCTCGCTCGAGCGAAGAAGTGGTCACTCGAGCGACTAGACACAAAGGAACCTCACTCAAGCGCAAGAAGCCTTGCTGGAGCGAACAACGTGAAGCTTCAGGTCTGCAATCCAGAAGCACGCTCGAGCGCAAGAGTTCTCGCTCGAGTGAAGAAACTCAAAACATAGTCCTCGCTCGCTCGCTCGAGCCAAGAAACACAATGTTCAGGTCAAAAAGAGACGCAGACGCACGCTCGAGCGCAAGACTTCTCGCTCAACCCAAGAGACATAACTCAAAGCTCGCTCGAGTGACAAAAACCTCGCTCGAGCGAAGGAACAAAAATCTGGACAGCAACCATTGGTTTCAAATCACACCCAACCTGTTTCAAACCTGCCCAACATATCCTAAAACTCAAATACAAAGAATTAAAGGACGGAAATACGACATAGACAACAACAAACTTCCATGAAACCGGAACACAATAAATAATGGAGGGAAAACCGGGATCGCTGTACAAAAAGTACTTAAGCAAGTATACTTTGGTTATAAACCGTCACATTATTTATATAGTATGAGATGAAGCATTCATG
Organism: Camellia granthamiana; assembly: GCA_036172215.1. Classification (NCBI taxonomy): domain Eukaryota; kingdom Viridiplantae; phylum Streptophyta; class Magnoliopsida; order Ericales; family Theaceae; genus Camellia; species Camellia granthamiana. Next base: position 35,016,310 of record CM069914.1, read on the forward strand.
ATCATAGCTATCTGTAAGTTATTATTGTTTAGGATCATGTCGAGATCCCTACTAGACTTTATGTTAATCCCACATCGCTAATTATTTTTCAGGTGAACTTTGAGAATTGTTTCAAAGTCATGGATTTTCGTTACCTATTGGCCACGGGGCCTTTTATTTATGGGCGGAATGCCTTTAATGTAAAAGGGTTAAACCTTTTTTTTTACTTTAATGATGTAAGCCTGCGGGCAATTTACTTAATTATGCTCGTGTTGCATTTAATTTGCACTCGGGTGAGAGAATCTCTATTTATTCTTACTCGTGGATGTAAAGAGTTTTCCGCATGTTATCTCTGAAATTGAATTAACTTAATGAATCTGGTAATGAAATCCGAGTAATAAAAAGCAGGGCGTTACACCTTCCTTCTTCTTTTTTTCTTTTTCTTTTTTCCAATGGGTAGGAAATAATTTACTCTAAAAAAAACAAAGTGCCCAAAAAATTATTTCTAAAATTTTAATATGTATTTTTTATTCAACTCTTGTAGGTGGAGTTACATTTATAATAAATTTGAATCACACATTAATCTTTTTAAATAAAAAAATTGATTATGTATTATTATTGTATAAATATCAATATCATGACAAACTAGACTAAATTGAAATTTAATTATGTAAAAATGTTTAACATGTATCCAAATGTATGCAACAAATTTGGTGATAAAGTCATGGCCTCAACAAGCCAAATAGTTTACATTCAAGACTGTTGTCAATTTTATTAGAACAAATTACATTTTCTACTTTTAAAGTTATTGGTCCTTAAACATTAGAATTTTAAAATTGTTTTTAAAATTGAGTAAATTATACCAATAGTCTCTACTTCTTGTCTCATTTTGATCCCTACACTTTCAATTGACTTAATTTTGACCCTTAATTTTAGAATTTGTGTCAATTTGGTCTAATTGATATATTCATTAAATTTTTTAACAAAAAATGATCATTGAGTTACCTCTGGTTAAGTCATTGAATTGATTAAGTTTACAATTTTATCCTTAAAAATGATTTTTTGAACATTTATCTTTTACCTAATATCTCAACTAAATATAAGATTTAATACGATCATTCATCCAAACAAACATACCGTTAACATCACCCAAGAGTTAACTTTAGTCAATTTTATTAGTCAATTTTAAAATTATTGAAGACTTGAAGTTAACATAACCCAAGGGTTACCCTGTGACGGCCGAGTTCCTTCCCTTTCTCTTTCTCTCTTCGCTTCGTTCTCCATTTGCCTTCGTTGGATTTGAAATGTCCGGGATGGTTCCCTAGGTTGGAGTTCTAGTGTTTTTCTATTTGGTGTTAGATTTCGCTTGTTCCGGAGGATACGCGGGTGAGTCCGGAGTGCCGGAGCGAAGCAGAAAATTTTGGTGGCTAGGCTTAGGCCGCACGTGCGGGGCCCTAGGCCCCACGTGCGGGGCTGGGCCGCTCGAGCGGTGGAGGCTGAGACCGAGGAAATTCTATTCTATTTAGAGCGCACGAGCAGAGAAAATGGGCCACACGAGCGGTCAAGGTGGGGCGCTCGAGTGGTGGAGAAGGCCGTACGAGCGGCCAACTGGGCAGCTCGACTCTGTTTTTTTATAACATTTTGATCCGAATCTATCACCCATTATACACATATCTCTCTCATTCTAAACCCTATATTTCTCTCCCTTCTCTCTAGAAAACAACTCAATCACCCAAAACTCTTTGATTCTTGAGATTCTTGGAGCAAGATCATCATCATCTCTCTCTAATTTTTGAAGATCCAAAGCTAGGACCTCACTTGGGTGGTGGAGATCCGAAAATTTCTCTCATCTTTGAGGCTAGGGTTTCATCTCTTCTTTATCAGGCTTTGAGGTAGGGATTTCTTGAGTTATATATACAAGTTTTGCTACATTGTTGTTGATTTAAAAATATTCTTGATGTTTTGTGTTGATTCTATTGGTTTTGATTCAAAATGTAGAGAGAGTTTTGAATGAGGGTTTATATCTAAATCTTCTACCATTTCTTGAGTGTTTCCCTCTACTAAACTCAAATAAAATTACTAGATGGAGCTTTTTTTTTTTTAAATGATGAAAGTTTATTTCCTATGAAAACCCTAGAAATTGGGGCTTTTGAAAAATAATGAATGTGCCTTTGAAATTATATATTTTCTTGTATCAAGAGCATGTATGAGACTAAGTCTCACCAAATGTTTAACAAGATAGCAAAGTCATGATATATGTATGTGTTGGAGACTAAGCCCTCTTTTAAAATCCATTGATAATTGTATGTTTATGTAAAGTGGTAAGATGGCAAGTTGTTGAGTGCCATAAGTGATGTGAAAATGCTTAATCGTAGTGTAATAGGAAAGTGAAATGAATGATGGCATGTTAGCCATATTCAAAGTTTGGTCATGATGAATTAATGTTGAGGAATTGTTGTGGTGTGTCGAAGATACATGGCTATTGTGTGAAATCAGAAAGTGTAATTATGCGTTGGAGACGCATGGGTATCTTGTGGAAGAACATGGTAAGGAGGAAATGAAAATGTGATGTTGAATATGGTTGTAGACATGTTTCTTTTTGTTGAATATAAAAGATTGCTATGAGTTAGTAATTGTTGCATCATATTCTCAATTGTTTTAAAGTCATTATTGCATATCATGACATGAGTTGGAAAAGCATTCATTTTAAGAAAGATCATTGCAATGAGAACTAATGGAAATCTGTATGGGGTAAATACGTTGGTAAGTCCGGATAGGGGGTGTAGATGAATTTGATAAGTTGGCCTGAGTGTCCAGAGTGAAAGACCCGAAAGCCGCGCGGATAGGTGTCGAGCCTTCCGGTTAATACCGGTAAAAATGACAGTTTGGTAGTATTCGTAGAGTCTACTTGCAGACACCGGTCTAGGGATTACCAGTGTCGTATTTACCGCCCCTGTTGATTTAAATGTTGGAAGTTTGAAATTAATGAGATTGCTAAATATTATTGAGAACATGGTGAATTTAAAATTGTGCATTGAATATTATTGGGAACATGATGATTTTGAAATAGTGCATAAAGATAAAGTTTTTCCTCCTTTATTGGCACTCGCATGGCATTATATATGCATTTTTTTAAAACATTGATGGAATTGGCATAACTGTATGTGTGGGTGATTTTCTGACCACACTACCCTTCTTAGTAATTCAGCTGTAGATCACAGGCAGAATAGATGGCTCCCTGCTGTCCTGCACAAAAAGAAAAGGCTCCGGCGGTGGTTCTTCCACCCGGGGGCACTCCGACGATCAAGTCAGTATATCTCTCAAAGATAATCAAATATTCAACTCACAAGCTTGAGTATTCAGAACATACCTTAGACCCATGGGGATGCCTTTCTTTTATAGCCAATACAATTCTAGTCCCAATAGGAGCTTAACTCCAATGGACTCAGGATTACTGCTAATCTGGAACTTCCAGTGGGATTAGGATAAACCCTCTAAGAGTTTCATCTTTACCCAAACTGAAGTCTTCTCTCAATCTAGGACTCTTGTCCTATATCCAGGTTGAGTTCCCTCTTCATTCTAGGACTCTTGTCCCTTATCCACTTATCTCGGATTCCGATATCTTCGGAGATAACCTCGGCAACTCCGAGATCACCTCTGCGTAACTACCACGACACGTGGCATCTCGGCTAACACGTCGGCGTCACCTTTGCTACGTGTTGGTACTCAGCAAATATATCCCTACAACTGCCCCCTAGGTTCTATTACCTCGGCATTCTGAGGTAATGGAACCTATATTGATCCTCCTTCTCATACGTCGGCTTAAGAACTTCTCAGCTGAGGTCTTTCATTTCAAGCCGACATGTCTTCTTTCAAGAACAAGAATTCAAATGAACTCTCCATCGCGCATGAGCTGTCATGCATCACTTTTCAACCGTTTCAATTACGTGTTATATCTCTATTGGCCCGTGCCTGTGACGCGCTTATAAGCCGCCCTTCATCCGTCTGCGCCGTCTGACGCATGCGTTGTTCTAGACGTAATAAATGCCTTATTTGGCCACCATTACTCTTTTTTGACAAAAACTCTTGCCTCTCTCCTCTATCTCTTCACCTTTTCATTTGTTTACTTGCTTTTTCTCTCTCTAAAACTCTTTCTTCTTTGAATCTGCCATTGCTCTAAGCTCCAAACTCTGCAACTGTCTTCATTCTGCCATTCCTGCAAAGATTTTGCTGCTGTTTCAACTGTCGTCCGTCCTCGGCGAATTTCATTCCGGCCTCACTTTATCTGGTAAGCAACTGGCCCTTCTTTCCCAGTTCTTGATTGTTTCTGGAATTTCCTATTTTTACTGTTCTGTTTAGGCATTTAATTTGTAAATCATTCACCTGAATGTATCTTATTTCATGATTTTGCACATGTCATGAACACCTGCACTTGTTTCATCACTGTTCCTGGCCTTCAACTCTTTGTATTCTTTAGGCTCTTAACAGTCCAGCCTCGTTCTTTGATTCTGAAAACTTGTTCTTGTTTCTTGTTTTCTGTGTTTTTCCCAGATTCGAGCCTCCAATCTTTGTTTTCTTGGATTTAGGGTTGGGATTTGTTTATAGAACCTTCAATTCTTAGGAAAAACTGAAACAAACCTCACCAATATATACCTAGGTTTAAGCCGAGGTCCCAGTAACCTTTTAAGAGCACTCTGTTTCTGTAGTCAAATACCTTTACACCAAAATCATGGGTATGTGGAGACATAGGGTAAACACCCCAACAAAACTCGAATTCTTTAGGCAAGAGTTCTCTATTCCTGATGATGTTCACCTTAGGCTAGCTGGGGATGATGATTCCATCATGCCTATAGATAATACGATGCCTTTCCCTATTGTAGCTTTTGTTGAATGTGGACTTCGGCTCCCACTCAATCCCCTCTTTCGTGAAGTTCTTCACTACTACACCCTGAACCCTATGCAACTCACCATTAACTCCTATAGAGTGCTTAACGGTGTCATAGCCTTAGCCCGGCAGGAGAATGTTAGGATCACCCTCGCCGATATCCAATACTGTTATACTATGTATGCCCTTAACCTGAAAGAAAAAGGTTATGTGTATTACCTCAAGCCGAGGTCTACTGAATTCAAAATTGTAGCCGACCTCCCAGACTCTAACAAAGGGGCTGGAGATGATTATCTTATTGCTTCTGGAAATTGGGAGTTTGGCCCAGACGAAGACGTCCATCTCTACCCTCTTCCTCGAACGGTTAAAGAGGGCAATGGTAAGAGCCCAGTGTCAATCACTTAGTTGTTCTTTTCATATCCTCAAGATTTTGTCTGTCTCTAATGTCGTGTTCTTCTTTGCAGACGTTCGTAAGCCACCAAAGGACTTCCGCCAGTCCTATTTTCTTGGAAAAGACTTAAAGAAGCTCCTAGACCTTCCGATTCATAAGCGCAAGGCTCCATTGGTACTGAATTTTGTCCCAACGTACAAATCCACTTTGCCCAACGTTCCAAGGAGGGTGAAAAAGAGCCTTTCTCCACCTACTGCCACAACTCAAGTCGCTTCCTCATCCCGAACAGATCAAGAGTCCACATCTGACCCAACCAATCAACCTTCCACCTCGGCACCATACTTGGTACCAATTCTTGAAAGAAAACGCCGGCGCTGACTTATCAAAACTGCCGAAATGGTTCGCCCAAAGCCTGTCGCTCAAGACCTCCTAACCGACCTCCCAACCGATGTTGATGCTGTTCCGACCCAATCCATGCCCCCACCAAAGCCAAAGAGAACCAAGAAGGCCCAACCAAAGGCAAAAGCCACTGTGGCTGAGACTGAAGATACCCTGCCTATTGCACAATTGGCAGAGAGTAAGAAGACCGCTTCTACTTCAGCTGAAAGGTCTGCCGAAGCCCAACCTTCTGAGTCCACAAAATCGAAGAAGCCGAGGTCGTCTTCTGCAACCACATCGGCATCCGAAAAACCAGATGCTCCTTGGGCCCCCCAAATTACTTTGGAGGACAGGCCGATAATGACCAGTGAGAGTGCCGACGACATAAATGTCGGCGTGGCCCTCAGCACTGCACTGCTTCTTCTTGGTGATTTGGAGCGAAATGCTGGATACAGTGAATATGAGAACTACGCCCTAATGCTCCAACACTCAGTTCAAGTAAGTGCTCCTGCTTGGTACTTGTTCTTTCTTTCTGTTTTTTACTTAGAATATTTTCTAACACTTCTATTTTCTTTCAGGCCATCCAGCACGCGCATTCCTTTTCAATGCAGTCATTCAAAAATCGAGAAAAGTTGGCCGAGATGAAGAGGGAGTTTGTTTCCCTTCAGAAGGCCAACAAAAGCCTTCAACAAAAAATGAAGAAGCTGGAAGATCAAGCTGAGGCTGCTACTAAAGCCCAAACCTTCGCCGAAGAAAAAGCTGATGCTGCTGAAGCTATAAAAAAGGTTACTGAAGCGCAAAAGAAAGAAGCTGAAGAAAAGGCGGCCCAGGCCCAGAAGGAGCTTCAGCAAGCCCTGGCAACTAAAGAAGCTGAAATCAAAGAAACTGATGAGAAGGCTTATGCCCAGGGCGCGGCCGACGTTATCGAGGATTACAAGCTTCAGGTCAGGCAGGCATGCAACAGGGGCTTCTCCCTAGGTTGGATGTCTTTGGCAAAGAAGCTTAATATTCCTGATGATTCGCCATGTCGTAAGGCCGACGTGATTCCTCTTCCATTTCCTCCTCCTCCACCTCCAAGTCAAACTGAAGATGAAGATGAATCCGAGTCTGAAGCCGAGGATTAGGATAAAGATGATGATGATGCTCTAGTAAGGAAGCCCAAAGGTACCAATGAGACCAAGTCTCCTCCTCAGGGTGATCAAGTCCTTGACTTGACTAATAAGGAAGATGAGGAGGTCATTAAAGAGGCCACTCCTGAACAAGCATTATCTGATGTCCCCTTGGTTGAAAAAAGTCTTGATCAAACAGTCGCAGAAATTGATGCCGAGATTGCGGCAGAAAAATACGCCGAGGTTGCGAGAAAAGATGCCGAGGCTGTGGCAGAAAAAGATACCGAGGTGGTTCTCCCAAAGTCCTCCGAGGTCCCAGCCCAACCATCTGTTGATGTTGAAGAATCTTGAATGTCTTTTGTACTCTTTTCTTTTTTTGTACTTTCTTTTGTTTTCTGAACAATGTAAGCTTCCTGTTACGGCCGGTGTGCCTTTCTTTGTTACTTGTGAACAATTTACTTCTGCTAGGCCATAGTGCCTTCATTATATACAACTGCAACTGTTTTTCTCTGAATGCTTTAGTCTTTAATTTCTCTTCACTGCTTCTGTATGGTTTCTACACTTAGAATATTTTGCATGATTTGCATGATTCTTCCTTTGCACAATCTTCTCGGGGTTACATACCTCGGGTATAATAACTGCAAGTTTTACTTCGGCAAGATACTGACCTGCAAACTTTTCATAAATTCCAACAGGTATAAAACAAATACTTTTTAATGTAAATTTTGCAGATTTTTCTTAAGTTGCGACAAATGTGTAAGCAATGGTTTCACTTTAAGCTACTTGTAAATTGCTACAAATTTCAACAAGGACTAACATATACAGTAAACTTTTCTCAAGTTATAACAAGTGCTAATTAATAATCTACTTGTAAATTGCTACAAATTTCAACAGATGATCATACGTCGGCTTAACTTCAACTTGTAAATTGCTACAAATTTCAACAAGTGTTAAGCATCTTTTTTGTTTTAGCCAACCAGTAGGTTGCCATAAGTCTGTAAGTAATAACATCGGCTTCACTTTGACTTGTAAATTGCTACAAATTTCAACAAGCGAAGAGAAACAGTAATGTCGGCTTAACTCCCACTTGTAAATTGCTACAAATTTTAACAAGTGGTGAACTTTGTATCGGTTTGACCAACTTGTAAATTGCTGCAAATTTCAACAAGTGGTAGACTTCGTATCGGTTTGACCAACTTGTAAATTGCTACAAATTTCAACAAGTGGTAAACTTTGTATCAGTTTGACCAACTTGTAAATTGCTGCAAATTTCAACAAGTGGTAGACTTCGTATCGGTTTGACCAACTTGTAAATTGCTACAAATTTCAACAAGTGGTAAACTTTGTATCTTTGACTTCTCTCTGCCCCAATGTGAACCTAAGTTTTCACTTGGGTTCTCATTATTCATGTCTTCCAGAAACAATATGTTTAACAATCATATGTGTTTGAAGAATTTTGAAAAGATTTTATTGATGACATCGGCCAAAAATAGTGAACATCTAATGATAGAAAAATTTCAAATTACAAGTGTTCCAAGGTCTTGGTAATGCTTTACCCTCATTGTCTTCAAGCCGATAAGCTCCATTGCCTAATACCGAAGTAATTCTGTAGGGTCCTTCCCAGTTTGGGCCAAGCTTGCCCTCTCTGGGATCCTTCTTGTTGCCGACGACTTTCCTCAAGACTAAGTCGCCGACTTGAAAATATCTTGGATTGACCTTCTTGTTGTAAGTTCTGGCAAGCTGTTGCTGGTATACTGCAAGCTGAATTGCAGCCTTCTCTCTTCGTTCTTCCAAAAGATCCAGATCTCGGGCTAAGAGTATATCATTAGTCCCATTCTCAATTCCTTGGGTTCGGATCCCTGGGATGCCGACTTCCAGTGGAATGACTGCTTCTGTGCTATAAGCCATGGCAAAGGGGGATTCCCCTGTTGATCTTCTCGGCGTAATCCGATATGCCCAAAGCACGTTGGGCAATTCATCTACCCACTTCCCTTTTGTTGCCTGCAGTCTCTTCTTTATTCCATCCAAAATTACTTTGTTGGATGCTTCTGCTTGCCCATTGCTTTGGGGAAAACTTGGTGTTGAGAAGTAATTCTTGATCTTGAATTTTGCACAGAAGTTTTTGATGAGTTTGCTGTCAAACTGCGTTCCGTTGTCGACAACGATGGCTCTTGGAATGCCAAATCTGGTGATAATGTTTTTCCATATGAAGTTCTTGACGTCCACATCTCAGATTTTGGCAAGAGGTTTTGCCTCTATCCACTTTGTGAAGTAATCCGTTGCTACCAGCAAGTATTTCCTCTGCCCAGTTGCTTGGGGAAGTTGTCCAACCAGATCCATGCCCCATTGGGCAAACGGCCAGGGGCTGGATACTGGATTCAGGTCAGCAGCTGGCTGATGAATCAAAGGTGCGAACCTTTGGCATTGTTCGCACTTCTTCACGTATGCTTCTGCGTCTTTTTGCATGTAGGGCCACCAATACCCCTGGGTAATGGCCCTATGGGCTAGTGATCTGCCCCCAGCATGGCTTCCACAAATTCCTTCATGAATTTCATATAAAAAATCTTCAACCTGGAAAGGGTGTACGCACCTTAAAAGGGGTCCAGTGAAGGACCTTCTGTAGAGATGTCCGTCCTTGGTTAGGATGAATTTTGTCGACTTCAATCTGACTTTGTGTGCCTCTTTGCGGTCTTCTGGCAGCTTTTCTTCCTTGAGATATGCAATAATTGCATCCATCCAGCTTGGCCCCATGTCCACACACATTGCTTCCTACTTTGTGTTCTGTGGTTCTATGCTCGGGCCCAACATATAGTCAATCATAATTGTTCTTGTTTTTCCAGTCTGCATTGAACTTGCCAGGTTGGCCAACGCGTCGGCGTGGCTGTTATCATCTCGGCTTACTTGAAGAAGTCGGCAGTTCTGAAATAGTTCGGCCAATCTGATGACCTCTTTTGCATATGCCGACATCCTCTCGTCTCTGGCTGCAAATTCTCTTGTTGACTGGTTAACAATTAACTGTGAATCACAAAAAACTATTACCTCATCTGCTTCTGCTGCTGCTGCCAGCTTTAGTCCTGCAATTAATGCTTCGTATTCTTCTTCATTGTTTGAGGCCTTGAACCCCAAACGGATGGACTGTTCTATTATTTCTCCATCTGGAGATATCAGCAGTACTCCTGCCCTTGCTCCTTGCCGGTTTGAACTTCCATCAACAAACAGTCTGAATGAGTCGCCGATGTAGATGCTGCAGGGTCTGAGTTTTTCCTTTTTTGGCTCCCTTGCCTTGGGCTGGGATTCTCCTTGCTTGCTAGGGCCATGTTGATCTCGGCTCAACGGAGCCCGATGTTCGATGGATTCAGGTGTGAATTCCGCCACGAAGTCGGCCAAAACTTGGTCTTTAATTGCTGTTCTTGGCCTGAATTCCAAGTCATACTGGCCCAAGGCCACCGCCCATCTTGCTATTCTTCCGGTTAAGTCTCCTTGTTGCAACAAGGACTTCAGTGGGTGTTCTGTTAGCACCACAATCTTGTGCGCCTGGAAGTAATGGTTTAACTTCTTTAAGGCCATTACTAAGGCCAGCATTAATTTCTCCAGTGGTAGATACCTTGTTTCAGCGTTGGCCAAGGTTTTACTTACATAATAGACAGCCTTCTGTTCTCCTTGTTCTTCTCGGATTAGCACTGCACTCACTGCGTGTTCTGACACGGCTAAGTACAGAAACAACTCCTCCCCAGGTTCAGGTGTTGAGAGGACTGGGACGGTGGTCAGATACTTCTTTAGGTCGGCCAAGGCGGCTTCACATTCTTTAGTCCATAGGAAATCTGCGGTCTTTTTTACCAAGTTGAAGAAGGGTTTACACTTGTCTGTACTTCGGCTTATGAACCTGTTTAGGGCTGCGGCCTTGCCAGTGAGCATTTGAACCTGTTTTGCCGATGTTGGGCTCTGTAGATCTAGGATGGCTTTGATCTGATCTGGGCTGGCCTCTATTCCCCTTCTTGTTACCAGGTACCCTAGAAACTTACCAGATCCAACTCCAAACGCGCACTTAGATGCGTTGAGTCAGAGCCGATATGTTTTGAGTATTTCAAATACCTCTTTCAAGTCGGCAAGATGACTCTTAGGTTCCTTGGTCTTCACGACCATGTCATCGATGTAGACTTCTACCGTTTGGCCAATCAAGTGTTTGAACATTTTGGTTACCAGCCTCTGGTAGGTTGCTCCTGCGTTTTTCAGCCCAAAAGGCATCACTCTGTAACAGTACAGGCCTTTTGAGGTGATGAATGCCGTCTTCTCCTCATCTGGGGGGTACATGGCTATCTAGTGGTACCCCCTATAAGCGTCCAGGAAGCTCATTCTTCCATGTCCAGATGTGGCATCTACTAGTTGGTCAATCTTGGGCAGAGGAAAGCTATCTTTGGGACAGGCTTTATTCAAGCTTGTAAAATCTAAGCAGACCCTCCATTTACCGTTTTTCTTTTTTACCACCACAGTGTTTGATAGCCACGTTGGATAATTGACTTCTCTGATGGCCCTGGCTTCCAGAAGTCTGTCTACTTTTTCTTCCACTGCTTCGACGTGCATCAACGTCGGTCTTCTTGCTCGTTGAATTACAGGTTTAGCCGACCTATCGACGTTCAGTCTGTGACATGTGACCTCGGGGTCAATGCCAGGCATTTCATAAGGTGTCCAGGTGAACACCTCTATGTTTGTTCTAAAAAAGGCTTCCAGTTCTTTTTCTTCTTCTTCGGCTAAGCCTGAGCCGAGAAGAAAGAAGCGCTCTTCGTCGCCCTCCTGGACGAGGATTTTCTTTAGTGTTTCTTCGCTCTTCTCGGCCGGCTCCTTGCCGACATCATCTAGGACTTCCATGTCCTCATCTTCAATCTCCGCCTTCCCTGGTTCTTGTATGCTGCAGGTTGTTTTCATTGCTGCCATGGAGCAATTTTTTACTTGTAGCTGATCTCCTATGATTTCTTCAATCCCATGTTCTGTTGGAAACCGTAATAGTTGATGCAACGTTGAGGGAACTACCCCCATTGCATGCAACCATGGCCTTCCCAATATGATGTTATAAGGAGAAGGCGTATCAATCACGATGAATTCCGTCCTGATTTTCTTAGTGCCGGCCTGTACTTCCAAGTTTGTAGCGCCCAGTGGCCACGTCGGCGTTCCATTGAAGCCGACTATCGGGCCATTCGATTGCTCCCTGTCGTCTGGGTGAAGGCCTAGCTCTTTGTAACATCTAACATACATGATGTCACAAGAGCTGCCTTGATCTATTAGGATGCATTTTACTTGGCACTCCCCAACCTGGAGGGATACTACCAAGGCATCATTATGTGGGTGCTGTACCATCTCTAGGTCAGCTTCGGTGAAGGCTATCATCGGTCCTTGGTACTCCGCTGGCCGATGTCTTTTTTCCCCGACTTGGTAAACATGCTGCAGATGCCTTACCCTTTGAGTCTCTCCTCTAACTTCATTCTCGTTAACCTTTGAGTGGATTACATTAACTATCCGGGGTCCTTCTGCCCGAGGTTGCGGAGGTGGTGGGGCTGCTGGAGCCTGAGGTAGTCTTGCCTGTTCTTCTCTTGTTCTGGTTTCATCGATAAGGTCTCTCAGGTGGCCTTGCCTTACCAGATCTTCCAAGTGTGCTTTTAGGGCTCTGCAGCCCTGTGTTGTATGTCCGTTTTCATTGTAATAAGCACAATGTCTGTCCATGTTTCTTCCCATAAATTCTCCCGGTTCCCTTGCTGGCGTTTTGAAATAGGGCTGGTTCCGAATTTTTCCTAGGACTTTTTGAATTGGAATTTGGAACACGGTGGTCACTGCCTGTTTGGCCTTTAACTCTATCTCTGTTTTGCTGAATCCGTTGTTACTTCGGCCTCGCTTCGGCGAGCCGTTCCCTTTCTCCTGTTTGACTTCCTTGTGGGCCGATGTATCCTTCTCGGCTCGGGCATACTTTTCGATCCTTGCCATGAGTTCTTCCATGCTCTTTGGTAATGTCTTTGCCAAAGATTTTCGCAGTGAACAGTTATCTTTCAGGCCATTCTTGAAGGATACAACCGCCACTTCCTGGTTGCACTTGGGTATTCGATTGAACACCTCGTAGTATCTTTTTGCATAGGCCCTAAGGCCTTCATTCTGGCTGATCTTTAGAGCCATTAGTGCATCCACCCTTAATGGCTATAGCTTGTTTGTTACGAACCTGGCCACAAACATCTCAGCCAGGCCTTCCCATGTCTTTACGCTTCCCTTCGGCAGTTTATGGAACCAATCTGATGCAATTTCCCAAAAGGACGAGGGGAACACTTTGCAGAGTAATGGCTCGTTTCCGCTGTATAGTGCCATTGAGTTAAAAAATAATCCAACGTGGAAGTTAGGGTCCGACTTACCATCGTATATTTGAAACCTCGGCATACTGAATCTTTTCGGTGCTTCAAATTTGTCCAGTTCTACCGAGAACGGTGTCCTCGGCTTCACGGGTGAGGTTACCTCGGCTTCAGCTTTCTGTTCCTTCCTCTTGAGGTAGTTTCTCAAGTCTTCTTTACTCCTCCCTGGAGCCTGGCTATCTATGGACTTCAGTCTCTTCGGCACACTCCTCTTAGCCTCGTGATGGGCCCGTTTTGATCTTTCTCCGTGGGTTGTGTCAAAGCAGAGCGCCTGCCCTTGAATACGCCGATGTTCTTTGCGCTCCTGATCCTTTGTATGATATGTCCTCTGGGACCTCTGTTGTCTTGGTTCCTCTCACCCGACGTCCCCGGAAGGCGAGTGAGAGTGTTTTTTGCTCCTGGTGTGTTGTGGTGCCTTAGGAATTATTTTCCTTCCTTCCTTCTGAGTATTAACTGCTGGAATTGGCGTGTCCTGCTGTGGGTACGGCGGCTGCATGACATTGTTTTGCATCATGAAATTGACGACCGACTGCAGGTCTACCAATTTGTCTGCCAAATCTTTTACTTCCTCATCCCTCCGTAGGCACCTATCCCTCCATACCTGGAGGTTATCTTCGTTATAGTATCTGTCCTGGTTCGTCTTCTTTGAGGTGTCGCCCTCCTGGCCGACGTTTTTTCCTCCGTGACCCTGGTCACGGGTTTCTTTGTTGTGGTTGTCTCCTTCAATGTTAAGGTCGATTGGTCTGCTACTTCCTGCGGGAGCGTCGTCCCCAACCTTTTCTTGTTGTGCGTTACTGGCCATTTATTCGTCTTTCCTTCCCACAGACGGCGCCAAATTGTGTGGGTGATTTTCTGACCACACTGCCCTCCTTAGTAATTCAGCTGTAGATCACAGGTAGAATAGATGGCTCCTTGCTGTCCTGCACAAAAAGAAAAGGCTCTGGCGGTGGTTCTTCCACCCGGGGGCACTCCGACGATTAAGTCAGTATATCTCTCAAAGATAATCAAATATTCAACTCACAAGCTTGAGTATTCAGAACATACCTTAGACCCATGGGGGTGCCTTTCTTTTATAGCCAATACAATCCTAGTCCCAATAGGAGCCTAACTCCAATGGACTCAGGATTACTGCTAATCTGGAACTTCCAGTGGGATTAGGATAAACCCTCTAAGAGTTTCATCTTTACCCAAACTGAAGTCTTCTCTCAATCTAGGACTCTTGTCCTATATTCAGGTTGAGTTCCCTCTTCATTCTAGGACTCTTGTCCCTTATCCACTTATCTCGGATTCTGATATCTTCGGAGATAACCTCGGCAACTCCGAGATCACCTCGGCGTAACTACCACGACACGTGGCACCTCAGCTAACACGTTGGCGTCACCTTTGCCACGTGTTGGTACTCAGCAAATATATCCCCACACTGTATATACTTTGTGAGGAATCTCTACTGGACTTTATGCTCACCCCTATGGGATTTGGTGCAGGTAAGAAAGGTGGTGATTCCTGCCGAGTTGATGGCGTGGACATGATTGTAAAGAGTATTTTGCTCTTATATTTTTGTGTAAATGTTTGTAAAGCCAAGGGCTAATGTGTATAGGTCCGAGAGACCATTTTGTGTAACCGGGCGATTGCCTTGGAACTTGTAAGCCCTTGAGGGCCTTATTTGTTGTGATTTAATGATTTTCTTTTACATGCTATCGGTTCATGTACTAGTTTGTAAATAAATGTATAATGGCATGTGTGAATACTTTAGTAAGCATTTGGAACCATGTAAATGATTTTGGTTAATATCTCATTTTAGAAGTGGGTTGATGTAATAGTTATGTGGAATTATTTTCGGGGCATGACAACTTGGTATCAGAGCTACCGGGTTTGAATACTTGGGGCTCACTTCGCGGGAAGTGGTTGTTATACCACAATGGGTTCATTTCGCATGATTAGGAAATGTTTTGTCTATGTGATTATGTGATAGCATGCTTATGTGACTATGTGGGTATGGGATTAGACTTTTGGGATGTTATTTGCGCCTATTAGATTCCTTGAGGTTTTATTAGAAGGGTACCTGATCAATACTCATTCTACTAAGAATTCTTGGTTTCTCATGAGAAGAATCACATCGCTAAAGGATAATTCGTTTGTGCTTACGTGACTACGTGTTTATGTGGAGTGAATTGAATTGTTTTCGTGTCAAAATGTATATAATTGCATTAGCTCAACATGTGAGGCAAGTTGTGAGCACATTTGGAAGTATGTGCTAAGTTATCCATTTTGTTCCTTAATTAGGATGTCGGAAAGGGTTCAAAGTCGTGGTGGTAAGAGTGTGTGCCTCGGAGAGGCTATTGCGTCGTGCACTTGGTTGGCTTATGTCAAAATTGAAAAAAAGAAAAGAAAAGAATATCTGTTTTTAAAAATGAAATTAATCTTATGAAATAGGAAATGATCATTTAAACAAAAATTCGGCAATAATTCTCTTTCTTTCTTTTCTTACTGATTTTGAGATAGGTCTCACAATGTACGAACACTCTGTCTTTTTCTTTTTCTTTTTGTTTTTGTTTTTGTTTTTTTTTTAAAGTCTGTGTAAATAGATAAAAAATGGAGACAAACAGTTTCTATCAACCAACCCACATGTCCGGTCGAGATACCCATTCCCACCACCATATTGCAAATTTATGAAAAGACTTTCAACAAAGTTTTACATTTTTTAAATTCTTTTATTATTAATTTCAAATCCAATGTGCTGCACATTGAAATATCAAGAGACACACCTTTCACTTTGTTCCTTTGTGGATGGGCTAGCTTTCTACTTTTCCCAGTAACCTTCATGTTCTACCAGATTGTTGTCCTTTTTATTTTTCCCTTTTATTTTTATTTTTTTTATTTTTTGCGTCAAATTTTTTCCAGCTTAACTTTCCTATTTTTTAAATTAAAAAAATATGCAAGTACACAAATTGGTTCGCATTTTTATAATAACTATCTGTCCAAATTTTTAATATAAAAGTAATTTAAAAGTACAAAAATATACATATTTGTCTCTATTTAGAGCATCTCCAACGCTTACTCAAAATTTTCACCAAATCTGAGTCAAAAAGTATCCATTTCAGCAAATTTGATAACAGATACTCCAACGGTTCGCCTTTCATCAAATTTGTCCCGGGACAACCGGGTGGTCGACCGGCCGGTCGACCGGTTTGCCCAAAAATTTTTATTTTTATTTTTTTTTTGAATTTTTTGAACTTTTTTTTGAACTTTTTGAACTTTTTTCGAGACGACCGGGTGGTCGACCGGTTAGGCAAAAAAATTTTTTTTTTTTTTTTTTTTGAATTTTTTGCTGAACTGTTTGAACCTTTTACTGGTTGACCGGTTGGTCAACCGGCCGGGCAACCGGTTGGTCGACCGGGTCCTCCTCTCCAACGGTCCGCAACAGTGTTTTGGTGAATTTATTTCTTCCGCGTCGATCTGATGAAAATTTTGGTGAAATCTCATTTTGGTGAACGGTTTGGTGAACGGTTGGAGCCATGAACAGTAACATTTTCATCAAAATTCAAATTTGATATCAGATTTGCTAAAGCGTTGGAGATGGTCTTACAATATGCAAGTTATTTATGCTATTTGTGAGTTTAATTATCACAAATGGTATAACTCAATATTATGAGAGTCATAATTAAAAAAAAAAAAAAGAATTATAGCCAAACATTACATAAGGTATATAACTAAATAACTCTTGGATCATAACTAAAATAATGACATAACTAACATCACAATGTGTTATAACTAACAACACAATAAATCATAACTAAAGACACAAAAATCGTAACCAAATGTGCATAACATCTTTATTATGTAAATTTCTAAAGACTTGAAGTTAACATCACCCAAAAAGTTTTCGTTTGGTATTGGTTTTTTTAGTTGGCTTTTTTGTATTGGGATTTTTTTAGACTGACTTTTTTAGCTTTGTTTGGTTTGGTTTGGTTTTTTTGATTTTTTTAACTTTTATGAAAGAAAAAATGTAATGATTATAGTTTGAATATGACATTTTGTTTTATTAGCTTATGTAGCTAATTTTGCCTTTTTATGCTTTTTTAACTAAGAATCTAAAACCAAACGAAACTTACTTTAGTCAATTTTACCCAATTTCCCAGAATGGGGGATAGCCCTTATTATTCAATTTTAACATTATTGGAGACTTGAAGTTAACATCACTCAAGAGTTACACTCAAAACTGTTGGTCAATTTTATTTGAAAAAATTACACTTTCTATCTTTTAAATATGATTGGTCATTAAACTTTAGATTTTTAAATTTGGTTTTAATTTATTAAAATTTGTCAATACAATTCAATTAGTAGCTGTAGTCCAATTTGCTGATGTAAAATGACTTGCTATTTAATTAATTTTTTTTTTTTCATTCTGATTATTTAAATATTATAGTATTTTTATTTTGATCTTTATAATATCACATTTTTTTCACTTTGCTCCATTGGTTCAGAGCCACATGAAATTTTCTGTTAAAGAATTTGACAATAGCTTCTAATAAGATGAGAGGGTAATTTATATGCAATTGGGCCGAGCTGGGTGATGGGCCTTAGGGCCGAAATGAAAAGGGCCGAACAGGAGAGCCATGTAGGTTACTCCGGTTTGGAGAAGTAAATCTGAAGATAGACCGGTCACGGACGTGGTGGTTAGCCCGGTCTAGAAGGGACTTAGCTCTACTCCGGTTGAGTGGAGTAGCACGAGGGTTTCGGTCTCGATAGTTACTTCGGTCATAGCATGTGAGAAACCGAAGTAAGCTTTGGTTCTAAAGATAGCTCGGTTTCAACTCCCTTATGGATAGCTCGGTCTTAGTATGGAAAGCCGAGATAAGGGAGAGTAAAGTGAAGGCCGAGTTGTTACTTCGGTCTTGAGAGTAGTTCGGCCATAAGGACCATCTCACTTGGTTTAAGCAGTGAGGGGGGTGTTGGAGGATAAGCATTATCTTCCAGGAATGTGAGTCCTAGCAGGACTCTACATGGAAGAGTTAGAGTCCTACTAGGACTGTGCCACACGAAACCTATATAAGCTCACCAATATCACCTATGAAGAGGTAATGCAACTTTTGCTCCCTGACTACATTGAGCTTTTGCCTATTTCTTGCTTACTGACTTAGGCATCGGAGAGGATTTCCGGCACACACCCGCCGGCCAGCTCATTTTGTGTTTTCAGGTGTTGAAACGACGACGTGCAGAGGAACATAGGCTTGATCAACAGGATTATACGTGAAGGTAAATCTCTTCCCCGTACAATTGGCGCCGTCTGTGGGAATTGCAGACAAGAACAACCTCTTGATCAAGTGTTTTTCTCTCAAAATTCGATGGCGAACAACGAAGAACTGCCTCAGTCCGCCATTGACGGACAAACTCCAGATGGAGGTGCAAGGCGCGAGGGCCTACCTTTGGTCCCTCCCATGGCGAACCTGGAACCACGAAGACAAGATTCCAGGAGGGATGCTAGGGGTAGAAGGAGGAATAACAGCCCTCATCCCTCTCGTTCGCAGAGCCCAGAAAGACAAAGGCGCAGGGTAGATCCTCAAACTTTGGAGGATCGCGTCAGGGAACAAGACGAGTTGATACGGCGGATGGCGGCAGACATGGAAGCTCTAAAACGCCAGATGAAAGAAAAAGAAGTGGCGACAGGAGAGGGGCGCAACAACAAGACGCCCCCTCGCCACTCAGAGGGTCGTAGTAGGAATTCTACACCCTCCCAAGCAGAGAACAGAAGTCACAGGACAGGTGACACGCAAGTTAGGTCTTCCAGGACTCGTCACTCCAGGTCTGAGAAGACGAGATCTGAAAGGTCTTACACAGAAGGGAGCACTTACTGGCCTTCACATACGCATCAAACCAGGTCCAGACAAACCGAGATGCCCAGATCGTCCGACCTACGAACCGTGCTAGAGGAAAAGGCACGATGCAGGGAGGACGCCAGGGCACGTGATCCACATAGAGTTTCTGCCCTACAGCGGTTGGCTCCTCGGACGCATGGAAGCGTCGAGGTTGGAATGCCACTACCGCGCCCGGCCTACGAACCAGCGGATAAGGCATTGGCGAGGCTGCAGACCTCACCATTCGTCCCAGCAATAGAAAACGCGCCTCTACCCACAGGCTTCCTTCAGCCCAAATTCAATACATACGAAGGAAAGACGGACCCCTACTCGCACTTGAGCCACTTTCGTCAGGTCATGGCTGTATACCGGCGGAATGAGGCCTTAATGTGCATCCTATTCCCCTCAAGCCTGGGTGACCTTGGCTTGACTTGGTTTGAGAAACTCCCAGAGGGCAGCATAGCCTCTTGGGCGCAATTGGCCGAAGCATTTGTCACAAGATTCAGAACAAATACTAAAACCCCAGTGGAGATCGACCAATTACTCTCCATCGATATGGGCGAGAAAGAGACCCTGAGATCATACAACAGTCGTTACTGGGAGACATTCAACCAGATTGGGGACTGCCCAACCAATCTCGCCATTGCGCAGTATAAAAGAGGACTCCCAGTTGGGAACAGACTGAGGGATTCTATAACCATGACGCCACCTCTTACCATGGAAGCCCTGATGGAAAGAGTGCATCAGCACATCAGGGTGGAAGAAGATGGCGCCCGTGCCAAAGTAAAGTCTGGCACGACCGCAGCACCAGAAAAGAAGGCCACAGCAAAGGTCAATGCGGTAAATCGACCGAACAAAAACGGGCGTGGTAGACGGGACAACGGAGAAGATAAGGACGAAAGATGGTTGAGAATCCGCACTGCCATCACCACGGTCTTCAAAAAGCCGATCTACCGAATACTTAGCGAAATTCGAGACGAGCCTTTCGTCAAGTGGCCAGCCAAGCTAGGCGAGGCACAGAAAGACTATGACGACAGATCACGGTGCACCTTCCACAAAGAAAAGGGGCACCGAACTGAGAACTGCACCCCATTGAGGCAGCACTTGGAAGAGTTGGTGGCGGCAGGCCACTTAGACAAGTACATTGAGGGAGGAGTGCAACCGGCCCCCCAGGACCGTAATAACCCCAATGGGATGCCGATCGATGCTCCACCTCAAGGCATCATCAACGTTATACATGGAGTTTTCGAACCTGAGCGTGTATGTGAACTCAGAGGTTCGATCAAAAAGGCTGAGCACTTGAGAGAGGTACTAAGTGCCCAACCTGTCGTCAAGAAGGGCAGAACAGTGGCCACAAATGTTATGTCTTTTTCGGATAAAGACTTGGACAGAATATATTGCCCCCACAATGATGCCCTGGTCGTCACTCTCCGAGTCAAGGATTTTGACGTCAAGCGGATTCTGATTGACCAGGGTAGTTCGTGCGAAATCATGTACTATGAGACGTTCAAACAATTGAAGCTGCAAGATAAAGATCTAGCACCCGCAGTGTCACCTTTGATTGGATTTAACTCGATGCCAGAATGGCCAGTTGGCAAGATCATCCTTCCAGTCAGAGCAGGGAGTGTGACGAAGCAAGTAGAGTTCTGGGTGTTAAAGGTCCCATCCACCTATAACATCATCTTGGGCAGAACATGGCTGCATGCCATGCGCTCGGTGGCGTCATCCTACCACCAAGTGATGCGGTTCCCAAACGACACCGGAGTAATAGAGGAAGTCTATGGAGACCAAATCATGTCCAAGCAATGTTTCGTCACAGTGAATGGAAGCCGCGCTGCGAAGGGGTATGTTCATTCGGTGGAAGAACCGGAGAGTAATGAACTATTCGCAGACGTCGGCAAAGCAGCAAGCCAGAAAGCGGTGGAAGACTTGGTGGAAGTCAGAATAGATGAAAAGAACCCGGATAAGTTCTTTCTGCTCGGTTCATCGTTGTCCAGCGCTGAGAGGTTAGAGGTCCTGGAATTTTTGACCTCTAACATCGAAGTGTTTGCCTGGACTCCATACGACATGCCAGGCATTGATCCCAACTTCATCTGCCACCAACTCAATGTCCACCCATCTGCCAGGCCAATCATTCAGCGCACCCGCAGATTGGCACTCCACCACGCCGAGATAGTGGCGGAGGAAGTGGGAAACTTGTTGGAAGCAGGGGCAATCAGAGAGGTGCACTACCCCAGATGGATCTCCAACACAGTCGTAGTGCCGAAGAAGAATGGCAAGTGGCGCGTCTGCGTCGACTATAAAACTGTCAACAAAGCATGCCCCAAAGATAGCTTTCCTCTGCCACGGATTGACCAACTGGTAGACCTGACGGCGGGGCACAACCGACTAAGCTTCCTGGATGCATACAGAGGCTACCACCAGATCGCAATGCATGAACCGGACCAGGAGGTCACATCTTTCACCACACCCAGAGGACTCTACTACTACAAGGTCATGCCCTTTGGCCTGAAGAACGCTGGAGCGACATTCCAGAGAATGGTCACCAAGATGTTTGAACCGTTGTTAGGCAGAACAATGGAAGCTTACATCGACGACATGGTGGTGAAGAGCAAGGATGAAAATGACCACCTCAAGGACCTAAGTGAGATGTTTGAGATCCTAAAGAAGCATAAGTTACGCCTCAACGCGTCGAAGTGTGCATTCGGAGTAGGATCAGGCAAATTCTTAGGCTTCTTGGTAACCAACCGAGGTATAGAAGCAGATCCTTCTCAGATCAAGGCAATTCAGGATCTGGAGAGACCAAACTCCGTAAAAGAAGTACAACATCTCACCGGCATGGCAGCCGCGCTCAATCGGTTCATTAGCCGATCGTCAGACAGGCTACGACCATTTTTTCATGCCCTCAAGGCCAAGTTTGAGTGGGACGAAGAATGTGACCGGGCTCTGGAAAGCTTGAAGGAATACATGTCTTCTCCACCACTACTTGTAACACCAATTCCTGGAGAAGAACTCTTCCTCTACCTAGCAGTCTCACAGCACGCAATCAGCGCGGTGTTGGTCCGTGCAGAAGGAGCCCAACATCTGCCCATCTACTATGTTAGCAAGACACTGCTGGGCGCCGAAACAAGGTATTTGCCACTGGAGAAACTAGCATTGGCCTTGATGATGGCCGCAAAGGAAGCTACCGCACTACTTTCACGCTCACACCATTGTTGTCCTTACGGCCTTCCCACTAAAGGCTTTGTTTGAAAGGGCGAACTTCTCCGGGCGAATCCTGAAGTGGGCAGTAGAGTTGGGACAATACGACATCAAGTTCCAACCTAGAACCGCAATAAAAGCTCAAGCATTGGCGGATTTTGTCGCAGAGTTCACTCCTGGGAGTCATCATATCTGCCCAGTCGACCTGACTGACTCAACCGAACTAGGGATGGAAGTTGACGTCGGAATAATGCAACCCCTGGTATTGGTTACTCAGCCAAGTCCAAAGGCAGACCAGAGTAATTCAAACAAGGAAGAAGTGAACCATGCTATACCAAGTCCGGACTCGCCAACAAAGAAAAACTTGGTGCAACAAGATGACAAGGGGCAAGCAGCAGGCTTGGACTTAGAAGAAGAAATCAGCAACATGAAAGATCCCAAGGCATCATCCGATCCCTCCACTTGTTGGAAGATGTTCGTTGGGGAGATGTGGAAGCTCTTCGTGGATGGAGCATCCAATCGACATGGAGCAGGACTTGGCATAGTCCTCATCTCTCCAGACGGCCTGGTAGTGGAACAGGCAATCAACCTTGGCTTCCCAGCATCAAACAACGAAGCGGAGTATGAAGCGCTTCTTGCAGGTCTCAAATCGGCATTCTACATGAAGGCCACCGAGCTAATGGTTTACAGCGACTCACAGCTGGTGGTAAACCAAATATCTGGTGACTATGAGGCAAAGGATGACAGAATGGCTAAGTACCAGGAGCTGATCAGAACCGAAATCAAAAAGTTTGAAGTGGTGAGGATAGAACAGATCGGCAGGGAGGAGAACAGCAGAGCAGACGAACTAGCGGGTTTCGCTTCAATGGCAGATACCTCCATCCCACATCCTCTATTGATCGACTACCTACCTAGACCAAGTATCGAAGACCCAGAAGCAGAAGAAGTGTGCTGCGCCGATCTAGGTCCTTCTTGGATGGATCCTATCATCTTGTTCCTGAAAGACGGCATCTTACCAGAAGACAAAAAAGAAGCCAACAGAGTCAGAGCAAAGTCGCAGCAATTTTGGCTCTCTCCATCATTGGCATTATACAAGAAGTCGTTTGCAGGACCTTACTTGAAGTGTGTGCACCCCAGTAAAGTGGAAGCATTCCTGTTCGAAATACATGAGGGTGTATGCGGCAGCCATCAAGGAGGACGGTCATTGGCATACCGAGCTATTTCACAAGGATACTGGTGGCCGTACATGCAAGCGGATTCGGAGAAGTATGTCAAAAAATGCGAAAAGTGTCAGAAGTTTGCGCATCAAATACACCAACCGGCCAGAGAACTTCTACCTCTCACAAGTCCATGGCCTTTCGCAATGTGGGGCTTAGACATAGTGGGACCGCTCCCAACAGCACCAGGCAACAGGAAGTTCTTTCTTGCGGCAACAGACTACTTCACAAAATGGGTGGAAGCAGAAGCCTTGGCGTCAATCAAGGAAAAAGATGTGAAGAAGTTTGTCTGGCAGAACATCATCACTCGCTTCGGCATACCAAAGGCACTGATCTCAGACAACGGCACGCAGTTCGACGGTAAAATTTTCAGAGGCTTTTGTGAGGAGTACAAGATAGAATTCTACAATTCTACACCGGCGTATCCCCAAGCGAATGGACAAGCAGAAGCTTCAAACAAAGTAGTCTTGGATGGACTGAAGAAAAGACTAGAGAAAGCCAAAGGCAAGTGGGCAGAGGAACTCCCTCATGTTTTATGGGCTTACCGCACCACGCCTCGGCGATCAACAGGAGAAACACCATTCTCCTTAGCTTACGGCATGGAAGCAGTCATCCCATTAGAAGTTGGTCTCCCCACAATTCGGAGTGAAAACTTTGATCCAGACTTAAACGCCGAAGCAATAACATTAGAACTTGATCTCGCGGAAGAAAGAAGAGACAGAGCATTGGTTCACATCGCCTCCTACCAACAAGAGTTGTCTAGAAAGTACAACAAAACGGTGCATCCAAGACAGTTCAAGATCGGCGATTGGGTACTTCGCAAAGTGATGGGAAACACCCTGGTTCCAGGAGATGGCAAGTTGGGGCCGAATTGGGAAGGACCTTACAAAGTGGTCGGTTTAGCAGGCAAAGGGGCATACCACTTGGAAGACAAGGACGGCAAAGCAATCCCAAGGCCATGGAACACTGCTAATCTTAAATTGTTTTATTTTTAGCTTTTTTCCTTTCCAGCATGTGTAATTTTTTCCTTTCTCAATAAAACAAGTCGATTCTTTTCAGCATGGTTGTTTGTTTTTCTGTAAAAGATAGTTTTGATGAGTTAGGTGCAGTGTAAAACTATATTCTAAGTTGGCTGGAAAAACCAACTTAGAGGTTGGCTGGATTAAACCAACACCCTTCCTAAGCCCAGGATAAGGATCCAGGCTGCAGGACGTTTGGCCGGAATAACCAAACATTTTATTCTGAGTTGGCTGGAAAAACTAACTTAGAGGTTGGCTGGATTAAACCAACACTCTGTACTCTTCAGCCGGAGTATGAGCACGGCTGAAGAGTGGTTGGCTGGATTAAACCAACACTCTGCACTCTTCAGCCGAAGTAATATATATCGGCTGAAGAGTGGTTGGCTGGATTAAACCAACTGTGTACTCTTCAGCCGAAGTGAGATATATCGGCTGAAGAGTGGTTGGCTGGATTAAACCAACTCTGTGTACTCTTCAGCCGAAGTGAGATATATCGGCTGAAGAGTGGTTGGCTGGATTAAACCAACTGTGTACTCTTCAGCCGAAGTGAAGATATATCGGCTGAAGAGTGGTTGGCTGGATTAAACCAACTGTGTACTCTTCAGCCGAAGTGAGATATATCGGCTGAAGAGTGGTTGGCTGGATTAAACCAACTGTGTACTCTTCAGCCGAAGTGATATATATCGGCTGAAGAGTGGTTGGCTGGATTAAACCAACTCTGTACTCTTCAGCCGAAGTGAGATATATCGGCTGTAGAGTGGTTGGCTGGATTAAACCAACTGTGTACTCTTCAGCCGAGGTGAGATATATCGGCTGAAGAGTGGTTGGCTGGATTAAACCAACTCTGTGTACTCTTCAGCCGAAGTGAGATATATCGGCTGAAGAGTGGTTGGCTAGCAAGATAGATAATAAGACCGAGATCATAGTTGATGAAAAATTCATTGCAAGTATGAGCATACACACAAAACCGGAATAAAAGTTCGGGGAATTTTCATTAAAAGTGCAAACGCAGACCAAGTACAAATCGGGGAGCCACAGCCCGGTTACAAGAGAGGTCAAGACAAAAAAAAAAAAAAAAAAGTACAAGTTCAATCAAACAGATTATCTATCTCGGCATCTAGATCGGCCCCCAGGTCAGCACTTACTCCGGCATTTGCTGCTAGGATAGTCTCGGTTGGAAGTTCGGGCGCCGCATTTCCAACAATTGCATCCAACCGAGCTGTTTGATCGCCGGCTTGCTCTTGGATGGCCGGAGTCTCCGTTGCTTCTTCTTCATCATCATCTTCCTCATCAGATGAACCAAGAAACCGGTTCTGGATCTCGTCAGCATATTCCTTCAGCGAAGCCGGAATAAAATAATCGGGAGCATTGTAGACCTCGGTTTCGTGTCCACAACCGAGCTTCTCCACAGCACTTCGCCAGCCACACTTGAAGAATAAATCCTTCGCAGCTTCGCATTGCAAAGTGTAGCCGGCTTCGGCTTCTTTGAAGCCTTCCTTGGATGCATTTTTGACCTTTTTCTCCAACTCCGTTATTTCGGCGTCCTTCTTGGTTTCGAGAGCCGCCATCTCCCGCAAGTATTTATCTTTCGTCTCGGTCACAGCAAACTGTTTGTCACTATCAGCCGAGGCAACCAGTCCGGTCAGACGCGCTACCTCGGCCTCCAGTTCGGCCGACCTTTGTTTCGACAGTGCCAGCTCGGCCGCCCTGCCTTCGGCGTCCCTTATTGCGTGCCTTGTGGTTTTGCGAAGTTCCATTACTTGCTTATGGGCAATGGTGTTCTTTTGGATGGCCTGCAAAAGGAGAGTTCCTTGTTAGCCGAGCTGTGAGTTGAAAAAATTAGACTGATCAAAGAAAAAGACAGTCCTGCTTACCAAAATCATGGATTTGGTGGATGACCGGATGGCCTTCAGCTCGGTGTTTAGCTGCTTATTGTGGTGCTCCATGTCTTTGGGAAGGCAAACACCCCTGGCCAGGTTGAAGGCCAGTAGGTGATCCTTGTCAGCAACTACGGAGTCACCTTCGTTGATATTTCGGTCGTTGAAGACGAAGGGTGGAGCCCATTTGTTGTTCGGCGCAGGTCGGTCAGACGATTCCGGTTGTAGGTTGAGTTCGGGGCTCGGTGGAAGGATGGGGTCAACCTCATCAACCAAACGCTGCTCGGTCTCAGTAGTCCGGGCGCGTTTAGCTCGGCGTGAGGAGGATGGCTGTTGTGAGGGAAGAGCCACCACGGCTTCTGTCGTTTGGTGAGTTGGTGGCACTTCGGCCACTGTGGTGGCGGTAAGCATGGCCTTCATCCTGTTCTTCTTCGCCATCTCTTGTTCGGCTGTTAGGGGAACAAGGACAATCTCTGGCAAGGTTGGGTCCGGTTCTGGTGGGTCTTCAAGGAGGAAGTCAGTCACCCTTGCTTTGCGGCGACCGGAGTAGCGATAAGTCGGTTCGAAGTCGAGGAGTTTAGCCCAACTTCTCTCTCGAACTCGCAGTGCGGCGCGAAGAACACCTAAGTTGGGGTGGCCGTACTGGGAATGGAGGAAAGCTGAATCTGCAAAAACAGAAAGCGTTAGTTCGGTTATAGAAAGGAAAACCGAAATAGGGAAAATATGAAATGCAACCGGAGTATATATACCGGGCTCTCCCATTTTCCAGTTTATTCTTCGGCCGGGAATCCGGGCCTGGAAGTCTTCAAAATTTCCAGAAACCCAAAGGAAGTCATCGTCGTTCAGGTCCTTATCCGGTGTATGTTTTATTATCTTTTCTCGGCCTCGGCGTATTCTCAAGTAATAACACCAGCCTTCATTTTTTGACCCTAGTGAGTACTGGTGGAATATTTCGGCTAGGCCTAGGTTTAGTCCGGTTTGACGGTTTAGGGCGTCTATGCCCATTATTATTCGGTATGTGTTGGTGGAGAGTTGGGTTGGGCAAAGTCTGGTCTGCCTAAGGAATTCACAGATTAAAGGCTGGACTGGGAATCTGAGTCCGGTTTCTATAATTGATTGGAGAGTAAAGGGGACGAAGCCAGTCTTGCCCCATGGATCTATGTCTTTTTCGGCCAGGACTAGGTTTACATCGGCTGGGACTTGATAATCCTTTCTGAATTCGTCTAAGGCCCCTGGGGTTTCTACAAGACATCTATATTTACCCATTTTTATTGTATAAGTTATAAATAAATTATATCGGTTGGAAGAATGTGTTCAGTAGCTCGGCTGGGCGCAGGGAAGTGCCTGGCAACCTAAGTCTGCAAAGTGAGAAAACAAGTTGTTAAGCACTGATCACAGACCGTGCTACAAAGACAAAGCAAGAGAAGACTGGTATTATTTCGGCTCTTCAGGGTGCTAAGGTATTTACCTCGGTTTATGACGGTCCTCTCTATCTCGGTTCACAGAGTGTTTTGTTATCTCGGTTTCATGAGAGAACTTTCTTACTTCGGTTAGGCCTCAAGGGGCAGCTTATATGAGTTCGGTTTAGGACTCAGAAAGCTGGCTTAGCCCCCCAGGGCTTAGCTCGGTCAGGTACTAAGGTTACCAGTTCGGTGGGTTTCTATTTCGGCTATTATGAATACAACGGTTACCTACTGAAACTACTGTGGCAAGTGCAAGTGGTAATTCGGTTCCAGTTTACCTAAGTCTTCGTTTGTGCCAAAAACAGTGTCTTATTTCGGTTGCTTCGTGATTTTGGATCAAAATCGGTATTCTACAGGTTTATTGTGTGCATTCATATGTTCTATGGCTAAGTTTTTCAGAAACAACACATATGGAAGCAGAAAGGTGTTTTTCAAAAATAGAAATAAGAAGCTATGGATTGAAGAGTATACAAATGCAAAAAAAACGAAACGGATTTGAGATGCTTACCAGATAGAAAGGAAGAAACTGGAGGTGAGAGCAGCAAGCAGTAATGAAGATCACGAACTCAGAAAGCTCAGAGGTTGGAGGATTCGAAGAGAGTGACAGGGAAGTGAATAGTTTGTTGAATGATTCGAAAAATGAAAGGGTTTTTGTGTTTTGATAAGAAGCCCTAAGGCGGGAACTGTTCAAAAATTGCAAAGTACGAGGGCGGCGGGACAGCTGTACAGAGCCAATCAGAGCATGCCATGTGTCATTGGAAGGACAATCGATTCAGTTTCTGCAAACTGAAGAGACGTTTGACCGGACATGTTTAGCTCGGCTTAAGCTTAGCTCGGCTGAAGAAGCTAAAAGGGTTTCAGCTCGGCCGGAGTAGCTAAATTATTATACCTCGGCTGGATAAGCTAAAACTTTAGTTCGGTTCGTAGACAGGTAATCCCTATCATGCTGTGCAGACGGAATTAAGGGGCAATTGAGAGGGTAATTTATATGCAATTGGGCCGAGCTGGGTGATGGGCCTTAGGGCCAAAATGAAAAGGGCCGAACAGGAGAGCCATGTAGGTTACTCCGGTTTGGAGAAGTAAATCTGAAGATAGACCGGTCACGGACGTGGTGGTTAGCCCGGTCTAGAAGGGACTTAGCTCTACTCCGGTTGAGTGGAGTAGCACGAGGGTTTCGGTCTCGATAGTTACTTCGGTCATAGCATGTGAGAAACCGAAGTAAGCTTTGGTTCTAAAGATAGCTCGGTTTCAACTCCCTTATGGATAGCTCGGTCTTAGTATGGAAAGCCGAGATAAGGGAGAGTAAAGTGAAGGCCGAGTTGTTACTTCGGTCTTGAGAGTAGTTCGGCCATAAGGACCATCTCACTTGGTTTAAGCAGTGAGGGGGGTGTTGGAGGATAAGCATTATCTTCCAGGAATGTGAGTCCTAGCAGGACTCTACATGGAAGAGTTAGAGTCCTACTAGGACTGTGCCACACGAAACCTATATAAGCTCACCAATATCACCTATGAAGAGGTAATGCAACTTTTGCTCCCTGACTACATTGAGCTTTTGCCTATTTCTTGCTTACTGACTTAGGCATCGGAGAGGATTTCCGGCACACACCCGCCGGCCAGCTCATTTTTTGTTTTCAGGTGTTGAAACGACGACGTGCAGAGGAACATAGGCTTGATCAACAGGATTATACGTGAAGGTAAATCTCTTCCCCGTACATAAGACCACATAAACAAAAATTCAATAATTTAAGATTTTTTTAATTGAGCTAAAAATTGAGTAATCTTTTTTAGTGTAAAGTATAATTTAATAAAATTTTATTATTGTTGATTGGGTTATTTATACTTTTAACTCATATAGTTTGATTTAAATTTTACTTTAATTCTTATAATTTCAGTTTGAACAATTTGTTCCTTACACATTAAGTTTAGTTTTAATTTGGTCTTTCAATCTAAATCAAGAGTTAAAATTAATAATTTTAAGACACTTGTCAAGTTTCTAAGGTATAAGCATAGATAAAATTAATAAAATTTTAAACAGAATGACTAAAATTAAATTAAATTTAAAATATACGAACCAAATTAAAATTCTAAAATTTAAAATAAAATTTGAATTAAATTACGAGAATAAAAAATATGATTACCGAAGACTTGAAGTGGATATATATATATATATATATTTTGTTATCGAAAAATCCTCCCTACCCTCCTGCAGGTCCAAGGCAGCACCCCTTGCAGAGATCATCAGGGTGTCCTGTTAGCCGTTCTGAGCGAGGAAATTATAACCTGGGAACTTGCCCCGACCTCCCAAGACAAGCTCCGCTTAAGTCAGGACTCGCACAGCGGGGAGCATTGAACACACACCAAGTGCTAATTAGATAATTTA
This sequence comes from Camellia granthamiana, assembly GCA_036172215.1. NCBI lineage: Eukaryota > Viridiplantae > Streptophyta > Magnoliopsida > Ericales > Theaceae > Camellia > Camellia granthamiana. The sequence continues at coordinate 35,046,450 of CM069914.1, forward strand.
AAATTTAACTTCCTAACCAACTGTGCTTCGCCCAGGAAATTAGCCCAGAAAAAAGTGGATATTACCGAAGACTTGCCCAAGACTTTTTAATGTTCAGGAAGACGACATCAATAGGTACCCAAGACTTGACCCGGTATCACTAAAGATTTGCAAGTCATGAGTTCTTGTGGTGATTGACCGTCTTGCTGACCTTAGGAGCTTCTTGTTGGTAGCTGATATGTTAGGCCTTTCTAGGGAAAGTTGTAGCATCTGTTTGTCCTATCTTTCCGATGTTTAAAAAAAAAAAAAAAAAAATGCAGCCTTATAAAATCATCTCTAATAGTTTGTCAAATATTTTATCAAATTTAAATTTGATAAAAAAAACTTACTTTTTGCTACTTCAATTTAGTACCAAATCTTTTATTAAATTCAGAATTTCTCATATATTTTATCAAATTGAGGATGAATATGTCTTTCATCAAATCACTATTCATAATCGTTGGATTTTCACCACCGGATATCTCCCAGATATCCCTTGGATAACCACGTCAAGGAAAAAATTTGTGAAAAATTTATACTATAGTGATCTCGATTTTCCCTCCATGGTTTATTGTATTCCGGACTTGGTTCCGTGGAAGTTTGTTGTTGTCTATTGCATTTCTGTCCTTAAATTCATTGCATTTGAGTTTTAGGATATATTGGGCAGGTTTGAAACAGGTTGGGTGTGATTTGAAACCAATGGCTGCTGTCCAAATTTTTGGTTCTTCGCTCGAGCGAGGCTTTTGTCGCTTGAGCGAGCCTTGAGTTTGTGTCTATTGGCTCCAGCGAGGACTCCTGCGCTCGAGCGTGCATCTACGTCTCTTTTTGACCTAAAAGTTGTGTTTCTTGGCTCAAGCGAGCGAGCTATATGTTTTGGGTTTCTTCGCTCGAACGAGGACTCCTGCGCTCGAGCGTGCTTCTGGGTTGCAGACTCGAAGCTTCACATTGTTCGCTCGAGCGACGCTTCTTGCGCTCGAGCGAGGTTCTTTTGTGTCTGGTCGCTTGAGCGACCACTCCTTCGCTCGAGTGAGCCTCGAGTATATCCGTTCACAGCAGCGTGTTTTTGCATGCTTTTCACTTTCTTCTTCCTTCAAACCCTAGATCCGACGCTCTCTCTCTCTACATACATCTTCTCTCTACAAATACCCTTGGTTCTTGGGTGTGTCTACCCTAGTCCCTTTGTAAAAAGTGTGGAGCTTTGCGTGGGCTACGTTTTGATCCGAAAAAGTTGGGCTTTGGAGCACTTTGGGTTTCTTCCTCTTTCTCCTTTGAGCTCCGAAATTTGAGGTAGGGATAACTTACTCCTTTCTATGAGTTTTGACATAAATGTTGGGTATTTTGTATAAATGATATTGTTTGGAAGTTTTGGGAAAGTTAGAGTTTGTTTTGAAATTTTATAAAGGGGGTTTTCAATTGTTGAGCTCCATGTATATGTGAGATCTTGAAAAATGGGATTAGTAGTGTAAAATTGAGGAAATTAAGCCTTAGAGCTATAGTGGAGAAAAGGGGGCTAATGCCCTAATTAATGTGATAAATTAATTTGTATAATTAATTTGGGGAAATATGGAAATATAAAATTGAGTTGAAAATCATGAAATTGGATGGAATTGTGGTTGAATGGTGTAGTTGGATTAATTAATCACTCACTTATGAAAATGTTGATAATTTATCTATTTTATAATTTTATTATCTGTTTAGAAATAACTGTTTTGGGCTATCGGTGGAGGATAGTCTTGATTGTTGTAGATACTATATGTTGATTAGGGAAAACTGAAACTAATCACCTGAAATATGTCATTGAATATGACGGTTGGAAAAGCACATTGAATATGTGCTTTGATTGATCAGTGTATATGATGAAGTGTTTAAATACATTACATATGTATGTTATTTGGGAGGAGACAGGAGATGTACTCCATTGTGTGGGAGGAGATAGGGGATGGACTCCATTAATAATTAAGTTGGCCGGAGTGTCCAGGGTGAAAGTCCTGAAACCTTTTATACATCTGAAAGATGTTGATGATTGAAATGTTGTTAATATGAGTTGTAGTCTCATTTTGAATTGGTGGTGAATCGAAGTGTTGTTTTCTTATGAGTTGTAGTCTCATTTGAATTACTGGAATAAACGAACTATGTTAATGGAATAAATTGAAAATACAAATGGAATCTAGTTGAATGATGAATATTATTTTTGGTGGGTTATAATAAAAATGGTGTATATCGATGTACATGTGTTAAGCATTTGCCAAATGCTATTATTTTTGTTATTGCTCATATTTGGTTTAGTGTATCTTTACTGAGCTTTGGCTCACCCTATATGGGACATCATTTTCAGGTACAGGTGATATGCCGCCTCCAAGGATGTAGCTTGGGAGGTTTAGAAGCTGAAGGCTTATCTCTTTTTGTTATGTTTTGTATTACATGTAACTCAAGCCAAGGGCTTAATGTGTTAGGAGTTGGAACTCTCTTTTTGTAACCAAGTGTTGACTTGGAAAGTTGTAAGCCTATAGGGCATTTATTTTTGTTGTCAACATGTAATACTTTTGTAAAGAATTCTCTGATAAATGAATATATGTTTATTTCTCCTATGTTTATGGATATTATGAATGATTGGTTTATGTACTTAAATTTGAGGGCGTTACATATATTGGCCGATCGACCGGCCGGACATCCGCCCGATCATCTGCCAAGTCGACTGGTATTCTGATGAAAGTTTAAAAATCTCTATTAGAACACTTAGGTTGCGTTTGGTAGAATTTTCTAAATATGATTTGAGAATAGAGTTATATTTTGAATTTGTGAATTTTGGAATTATGATTTGAGTGTGAAAAATTTGTTTGGTAAATGAGTTTTGAATTAAGTGAGAAATTTTTGATGTGACATATGATATTTTATACAAAAACTTATAACCAAACACAACTCAAAATTCTATTGAAGCTCATAATTTTTTTTTTTAAAAATTAAGAAAATATTTTTTTATTGAATATATAAAAATTAACATGTGTCAATTGCCAAAAAAAATAAAAAAATTGCACTGTTCCGATCAATCGGCCGGACGACTGGTGGGACGTCTGGTTAGCGCAAATTTTCCCGCCTTCGACCGAGTTTTCAAAAGTGAGTGTGAAATTAATTTTTGAAAGTCACAACCAAATACCGTATGCAAACTAAGAGCTGGAATCACAATTCCAAAGTTCTTCCAAACAGAACCTTAATATCAAATGAAATTTTTTCTCAAATTTAATTAAAAAAAATACACCGTTGAAGATGTTCTAAGTCATCTTCTATAAACTGCTACTACTATCAAATCAAATATTTGTCCATAATTTAAAGTTTGAATAACCACCTTTTTTTTTTTTTTTTTTTTTTTTTTCCAATGGGTAGGAAATAATTTACCCTAAAAAAACCAAGTGCCAAAATATTATTTCTAAAATTTTAACACGTAGTTCTAATTTAACTCTTATAGTTGGAGTTACATTTATAATAAATTTGAATCCCACATTAATCTTTTTAAATAAAAAATTTGATTATGTATTATTATTGTATAAATATCAATATCATGACAAACTAGACTAAATTGAAATTTAATTATGTAAAAAAGTTTAACAACATGTATCCAAATGCATGCAACAAATTTGGCAATAAAGTCGTGGCCTCAACCAGCCAAATAGTTTACATTCAAGACCGTTGTCAATGTTATTAGAATAAATTACATTTTCTACCTTTAAACTTATTGGTCCTTAAACATTAGAATTTTAAAATTGTTTTTAAAATTGAGTAAATTATACCAATAGTTTCTACTACTTGTCTCATTTTGATCCCTATACTTTCAATTGACTTAATTTTAGATTTTGTATCAATTTAATCTAAGGGAAGTGATTGGTAGCTCGAATTTGAGCCCCCCGAATCCCCTCCGAATTCAAAAACGACATCGTTTTCGTCATTTTTGTTTTTTTTTTCTTCAGAAGAAGAAAATCAGAAGAAGAGAAGGAAAAAGGAGGAAGAAGAAGAAGAAGAGAAGGAGGAAGAAGAAGAACTGGACTGGAGGGGCCAACAAAATCGGGCTGGAGGTAGAGGCGGAGGCGGAGGCAGAGGCGGGGGGCAAAGGCAGGGGGCGGAGGCGGAGGCAGAGGCAGAGGCGGAGGCGACGGCGGGCAGAGGGGCTGCCATCTCTTCCCCTCTCTTCCTCCTCTTCCCCTCTCTTCTCTTTCTCTCTTCTCTTCCATCTGATTCGGGGGATTCGGGGGGCTCAAATTCGGGAGAAAAAAACATTTTCCTTAATCTAATTGATATATTCATTAAATTTTTTAACAAAAAATGATCATTGAGTTACTAGTGATTAAAAGTCATTGAATTGATTAAGTTTACAATTTTACCCTTAAAAATGATCTTTTGAACATTTATCTTTGACCTAATATCTCAACTAAATATAAGATTTAATAATATAATTCGTCCAAACAAACATGTCGTTAAAATCACCCAAGAGTTAATTTTAGTCAATTTTATTAGTCAATTTTAACATTATTGAAGACTTGAAGTTAACATCACCAAGGGTTACACTCAAGACTATTGGTCAATTTTATTTGAAGAAGTTTCACTTTCTCTTTTTTAAATATTACAGTTTTGTTTTGTTTGGATTTTCAAAATTCACTTATCAGAAAATTAATTTTTTTTAATATTCTAAGCAATTTTTTAAATTTTTAGATACACCTAACATAAATATACTTAAAAAGTATAATATTTGTGAAAAATATTTTTAGAAAATTCACCAAATACCAAAAATATATAAATAAAAAAAATGAGAATTCAGTACAGTTTTCATATTCTTGTATATGTATTAATTTTTTAAAATATTTTTTTTGTCAATATTTTACTTTTTAGTTACATCTAACTAAGGTGCATCAAAAAAAAATTTAAAAAATTAAAAAAAATAGAAAACTTGCTTAAATTTTTAAAATATTCACTAAAAACAAAAATACACGAAAAATAAAAAACTCAATTCTCTGAAGATTAAATTCAAAAAATTGAAACAAAACACACTGATTGGTCATTAAACTTATAGATTTTTAAAATTGGTTTTAATTTTTTGAAATGTTGTCAATGTAATTCAATTAGTAGCTGTAGTCCAATTTATTGATGTAAAATGACATGTTGCTTATTTTATTTTTTTCATTTTGACTATTTAAATATTATATTATTTTTATTTTGATCTTTAAAATATCACATTTTTTTTTCACTTTGCCACTTTGGTTTAGAGCCACATGAAATTTTCTGTTAAAGAATTTTTTAATAGCTTCTAATAAAAAAATTCAATAATTTAAGATTTTTTTAATCAAAGCAAAAATTGAGTAATACTTTTTAATCTAAAGTATAATTTAGTCAAATTTTATTGTTATTGACTGGGTTAGTTACACTTTTAACTCATGTAGTTTAATATAAATTTCACTTTAATTCTTATAATTTTAGTTTAAACAATTTGTTCCTTACACATTAAAGTCTAGTTTCAATTTGACTTTTCCATCTAAATCAGAGGTTAATATTAATAATTTTGGGACGTTTGTCAATTTTCTAATATATAAACATAGACAAAATTAATAAAAATTTAAATAGAATGATCAAATTAAAATTAAATTTAAAATATAGAGATCAAATTAAAATTATAAGATCTAAATTGAAATTTGAATTAAACTACAAAAATAAAATTTGAATTAAAATTACGAGAACATCGAAGATTGTCCAAGACTTTTTAAGTCAGGAAGACAACGTCAATAGGTATCCAAGACTACTTGTAAGTCATCTTCTATAAACTGCTACACCAAATCACATATTTGTCCATAATAATTACCTTCTCATTTTTCTCTTTTTTCTTTTTTTCCAATGGGTAGGAAATAATTTGCACTAAAAAAATTAGCGTTTGGTAGAGTTTTAATAATATAGTTGTATTTTGAGTTTTGAAATTATGATTTGAAAAGAAAAATTTTGTTTGGTTACGAGTTTTGAAAAAAGTTTTAAATTGAGTTTTGAATTTTTGATGTGACATATGAAATTAGAAAAGTTATTTGATTCAAAAACTTACAACTCATAACCAAACACACAATTCAAAATTCTATTCAAAGCTCATAAATTTTTTTTAAAAATTCCAAAAATATTTTTTATTTAAAATATAAAAATAACAAGTGCCAAAAAAAAAAAAAAAAAAAAAAACAAACAAACAAACATTGTTTCGGTCAACCGGCCGGACGTTCGGAGGGACGTTCAGGAGGATGACCAGTTGAACGTGTTTTTAAAAGTGAGTGTAGAATCAAATTTTGAAAATTCTAACCAAACACAGCACTCAATCCAAGGTGTGGAATCACGTTTTCAAAGCTCCACCGAACACAGCCTAAGTGCCAAAAAATCATGTCTAAAATTTTAATATGTGATTCTGATTCAACCCTTATAGTTGGAGTTACATTTATAATAAATTTAAATTACATATTTTTTTTTGAATAAAAAATTTGATTATGCATCATTATTTTATAATATCAATATCATGACAAATTAGACTAAATTAAAATTTAATTATGTAAAAAAGTTTAACAACATATATCCAAATGTATGCAACAAATTTGACAATAAAGTCATGGCCTCAACAAGCGAAACAGTAACTTACATTCAAGACCATTGTCAATTTTATTAGAAAATTTTCTACCTTTAAAGTTATTGGTCCTTAAACATTGGAATTTTAAAATTGAGTAAATTATAGCAATATTCTCTATATTTTACCTTTTGTATCATTTTGATTCTTACATTTTTAATTGACTTAATTTTAACTCTTGATTTTAGATTTTGTGCTAATTTAGTCTAATTAATAAATTCGTTAGATTTTTAACGAAAAATGATCATTGAGTTAGTTGTGGTTAACTCATTGAATTGATTAAGTTTATAATTTTACCCTTAAAAGCATTATTTGTCATTAAAAATGCTAATAATTGAAATCAATTGGATCAATTTAAGACAAAATCAAAAATTTAATTTCAAAATTGAATCAATTAAAATTATAAAAATCACAATTATACAAGGATTAAAGTATAAGGATTAACATGTAATTTGTCCTTTAAAATTTAAGGAAAATTAGCAATACCTCCTCCATGATAAGTTAGAGTAGTAGTAAAAAATGATTTAAAATTTAAGTCTCTCCATTTTTTTTAATTTAAGGAGACAGTCAATTTTCAATATTTTTTTTTTAATTTATTGTGACTAACCCCTCACCCATTTTGACGATTACTTCCCTTAGATCTCGATACTTCAATCGTAAGAGAGTACCCAATTAACTCTCCATGGGATTATGATTGCAATGAATAAAGCACTTAATCAATGTCAATAATGCAATTTATGGGAGTGAAGTTTACCTGCCTACTTTCTATAGCATTGTTGATGTGATCAATGCATTGGCAATGATTATATATTGGTTGTTGTTCAAATCAAGCAACTTGATTTGCAGTAGAATTGTTTTGGATTCATTTCATTATTTGTTTTGCTTTAATGTTTTTCCCACTTTGGTGGCCAAGTGATGTCTGTTATGGTTTGTTGGTTTAGTTGGCCAAGGTGATTTTGTAAGTGTTGTTTCCTTTTGAGTTGTTTCGAATGGCACCTTGCCAATCTTGGTGGGAGTTTTTCATTTTGGATTTATTACACTTATATTTTTAAATTATTGTTAAATTGTCTACTTAATATCTAAACTATTGATTGAATTTATTCAGCCCCTAAACTATCAATTGAAAATATTACAAAAATAAAATTTAATCCCTAAGCTATCCGTTTAATTCAAACGTATCTAGTCCATGAAATTGATTACAAAAACAAAATATAAGCTTATAAGTATTTTGAATTAGTAATAGACCCCGCCTAATTAAGATTTTATTACAGAAAAATCTTAAATTTTTACTTTGCCTTTAAAAATTATTTTATTTCGTTGTGCGTTTAAATTTGTAACATTCTAAAAATAAGGATACCAAATAACGCACTGTAATGGCCCTGTTTGGTGGAGCTTTTTTCAAGTTAAAAATTGATAATTAGAAAACAGAAGCTAAAAGCACCCCTACCCCAACTTTCAAATAATCAGCTTTTTTTCAACTTATTTAAGCTATTTCTACCTATTAAGCTATAAGCAGAAGCTGCACTAAATAGTCTGGCACAGACTTCCAAATCAAAATACGCTATGATCACCCCCCAAAAGCTGTAACAAACAGTCCCAATGCCCCATTAACATTCATTCTCATTAAGTAATGCGGCTCGGGTTAAGACCCGACCATTTTATATTCCTTGATTCGGGATCTGGAACTCATTGTTGTTGCTTATACTCTTTGTTGTCTTATTGTTGATTAGGATTTGTTATTTGGAGTTGTTGGTCGTGTTTTAAACAGGTTGGGAGTTAGTGTTTCAAAGGAATTTCTATCTGTTTATTTGTAAGTTCGCTCGAGCGATCATTCTTTCGCTCGAGCGGTCTTTCTTTTCTCCTAGAGATTGTGCTGCATGTCTGAACTTCTAGGAGTGGGGTGTTCTTTGCTTGAGCCATGGTTTGGTCGTTTGTGCGGTATTCTGTGTCTGACGCTCGAGTAGTATTTCATTTGCTCAAGCAGTCTCTTTGTAGGTCTAATATAGCGATCCCGATTTTCCCTCCATTGATTATAGTATTCCGGACTTGAGTTCCGTGGTGCTGGTGGTTGTTATTATGTCTTGTTTCCGTCCTTCAATTCTTTGTATATGAGTTTTAGGATGTGTTGGGCAGGTTTGTTATAGGTTGGTTGTGTTTGGGAACAAATGGTTGCTGCCCAGATTTTGGTGTCTTCGCTCGAGTGAGACTTTTGTCGCTCGAGTGAACTCTATGTTTTAGTTCCTTCGCTCGAGCCAGGGTTCCTTCGCTCGAGCGAGAGTTGAGTTTGTGTCTGGTGGTTCGAGCGAGAAGTCTTGCGCTCGAGCTTGCGTCTGCGTCTGGTTCTGGACCTGAGAGTTGCATTTTTTGGCTCGAGCGAGCGATCCTTCGCTCGAGCGAGCTGTATGTTTTGGGTTTCTTCGCTCGAGCGAGCTTTTCTTCGCTCAAGCGTGCTTCTGGGTTAAAGACCTGAAACTTCAAATTGTTGGCTCGAGCGAGGCTTTTTACGCTCGAGCGAGTATCCTTTGTGTCTGGTCGCTCGAGCAACCACTCCTTCGCTCGAGCGAGCCTAGTGTATTTCAGTTGACAGCAGCGGGATTACACTTCACTTTTTCATCTCCTTTTTCTCTCAAACCCTAGATCCGTCCTCTCTCTCTCTCTCTCTCTCTAAGGTTTCATCTATTTTTAGTGATCTTCTACCCTAATCTCTTTGTAAGAAAGATAGAGGGTCGCGAGGGCTTCACTTTAATCTGAAAAGTTGTGGATTTGGAGCACCTTGGGTTTTCACCATCTTCTCCTTTGGGCTTCTAATTTCGAGGTAGGGATATCTTACTCCATCTTATGAGTTTTGTCATAAATATTGGTCATTTTGATAAGTTGGTGTTGTTGGGTAAGTTTGGGAGTTAGGGTTTCAAATCTTGAAATTATAAAAGAGGGCTTTTTGTTCCTTTGAACTACACATGTGTATTTGGGTTTTAAAATGAGCCTAATGATGTTTATCGTTAATATTTGGACCCTTGAGGTCAATGTTGGAAAAAAGGGAGTAAATACCATAGTTGGGTATAATTGGGTCATTTGTGTAATTAGTGGCATTTATTATGAGATAATGAAATTGAGAAGTTATGAGGATGAATGGTGGAGTTGGATTGATTAATCGCTCACTTTCGAAAACGTTGATAATTTATCTGTTGATGCATTTATTATCTGTTTAGAAATAATTGCATTGGGCTATCGGTGGAGGATAGTCTTGATTGTTGTAGACACTGTATGTTGATTAGGGAAAACTAAAACTAATCATTTGGAATATGTCATTGAGTATAATGGTTGGAACAATACAGCAAATATGTGTATTGATTGATTTTGTATATGACAAGTGTTTAATTACATTGTATATGCATATTGTTTGGGAGGAGATAGGGAATGTACTCCATGGTTTGAGAGGAGATAGGGGATGGACTCTTAAACCTGTTTTGGGAGGAGATAGGGGATGGACTCCATTGATACAGCAAATATGTGTATCACTTGAAGTATGGAAGTGTTTTAATATGAGCTCTAGTCTCATTTGAATTATTGATATTGGAAGTATTTTTTTTTATGTGAGCCGTAGTCTCATTAAATTGTGGTTATTGGAAGTGTTGTTATATGAGTTATTATCTCATCTAATAGTTTGGCCAGGTTCTGAGCCATGTTTATGAATTGAATTGGTTAAGTGAAGGAAAGTGGAATGAAATATGTACATAATTGTCATGAAACTGAATTGTGCTGTAAGTTGGTTCACAAGTGTTGGCCATTTATCATATGCTAATGTTTTAGTCATTTCTCATAATTGGTTTAGTATATCTTTACTGGGCATTGGCTCACCCTATATGGGACATCATTTTCAGGTTCAGGTGATATGCCACCTCCAAGGACGTAGCTTGGGAGGCTTAGAGGCGGAAGAACTTTTGTTGTTATCTTTTTATGTATTACATGTAAATTCAAGCTGAGGGCTTAATGTGTAAGAGTTAGTACTCTCTTTTTGTAACCAAGTGTTGGCTTGGAAAGTTGTAAGCCCATAGGGCATTTACTTTTATTGTCAACATGTAATACTTCTGTAATGAATACTCTGATAAATAGAAATGTGATTTATTCTCTTATGTCTATGAATGTCAAGAATGTGGATTTAATGTATTATTTTGAGGGCATTACATCTAAAATTCTGGAAGGGGTTTATTCTTTGCTTGAGCGATGGTTATCTTGCTCGAGCGATCTGCTCTACAGAGTTAGAATTTTGGAAATTTGGTTTCTTTGCTCAAGCCATGGTTTGGTCGCTCAAGCGATGTTCTATATCTAACGTCGAGCGGTATTTTGGTCGCTTGAGCGGTCTGTGCGTTTATAAGTACAGAGAAAAGATCTTTTCTATCTTTTTTTGCTTTCCTCTCTTTCTCTAAAAACCTTTTGAGCAAGTTTTTTTCACTCTCTCTCTAGTTCTTCCATAAATATCCCATACACCCAAATCCTTGAATCCCATGACCTTGATGCTTTGAGATAAAAGGTAGAACATGTAAAGGTGGTCGTTTTGATCTGAAAAAAGTTCAAAATTCTACTCCTTTGAGATAGGGATTCCTTTAACATCCTAGTATGATTTTTAGCTTTGTTATGTGCCTTTGAATAAAGGAACATTTTGAGGTTTTATTTGGATTCATTTGGGATGGTTTGGGAAATACAAAGGAGGGGTTTTCAAATGGATTCATGGAAATGTCGTAGGAATGGTTGTATTGATAATTAGGGATGCAATCTTGAAAATCTTTCTTCAAATAGATTTTTGAAAGAAACAGATATTTTGTTGAAAATCTTTGGTTTTGAATAAAGTGGTGAACAATGGGGATATGTTAGACCCTTGGTGAATTGGAAAGTGGAATGAAACATGTATTGTTATTTCTATATTGAATTTTTGAAATTTCTATTTGTTGGTAATAATTTATTTCTTGTATAGAAATATCTGCGGTGAATGATAGCTTTGATTGTTGTAGAAATTACATGAGGATTAGGTTAATTGAAACCAATTTCTCATATATCTTGTATTGAATATAATTTCATATTATTACATTGAAAATGTATCGTTCTAATAAAAAGAGGTAAATACCTTGGTGAATCTGGTTAGGGAGTGTGGTTGTGGTTATATCTATGTTGGCATGTGTGTCCTTGGTGAAAGTCTAGAAACCCTCACAGTTAGGTGCCAATCCTTCCAGTTAGTACTGGTAAAATGGCTTTGGTAGTGCTTGTATAGCCTATCGGCAGACACATACCTAGAGATTCCTAGTGTTATGTATTTATGACCTTGTTTTCTGAATTAAAAGTATCGGTTTATGAATTGATTTATAAACATGTCATTGCATTGGTTTGAAAGAGAAAAAAGGTAACATTTTGGTAAATGACATTCATGTGCATTCAAAGAAGAAGGACTCTTGAATACGATGCCGGTAATCATGTGTTCATAAGAGTAATCAAGATTTGGCAAGAAAGGCAAGTTATCAACTCGATATATTGGGCCGGTTTAGATTTTGAAAAAGCTTGGTCTAGTTGCATATTAGATTGCTTTGCCGCCCGGAATGGAGCAAATACATAATGTGTTTCATGTGTTAATGTTGAGGGGTTATCTTCAGGATCTGTTTTACGTTATTGATTATCACCAGATAGCTCTCGATGATAATATGGAATATGAAGAGAAACCGATAAATCATCAACTGCAAGTGAAACAATTGAGGAATAGAGAAATTCCTATGGTTAAGGTAGAATGAAAGGAACATTACGACAAAGAAGCCACATGGGAAAGAGAAGACGAAATAAGGTAAAGGTATCCTAAGTTGTTTCTGATACAAGGTAATGCAAGTTTAGAGGATCAAACTTCTTCAAGAGAGAACACCGTGACAATCCCATCACGTAATATATGCTTTTATCTATTTAATTCTGAATGTTAATTATGTGTTTGATGTGTATTTGCATGCATATCTGTTTATTGGTGAATTATGTGTTGTGATTTTTGTTTTAACTATGAAATTGAAGGACTTAATGACTTCAGAAACCAAAATTGATAAGTTTAATTAGAATGACACAATTTTTAGAGCCTATTGGAAAGTTTAATTAAAATTTGACTCAGTTCAGAAAGATTAAGTTTTAACTAATTAAACTTAAATCTTGATTAGTTCTTAAACCTTAATTAGCATCCTAATGTTAAGGAGATGAGAATTAATCATTTGGGAACTCAAAAATTCTGTTGAAAGAGAGAGAGAGAGAGAGAGAGAGAGAGAGAGAGAGAGAGTTCAATTTAAAGAGAAAAAGAGGAAGAACTTGAAGATTTGGCTAGAGAATTGGATATTTGAGAAGAAGAACTCAAGAATTTGCTAGTATAAGTTTAATTGAAGACTCTAGGTAAGTGTTTAGCTCTCAATTCATGAATTTAAGCCAGCAAATATGTGAGTTCAAGAAGATTATGAGTTTAGACACAAGAATTGAGCTTAGGACGATGAAATTGAAGTTAAAACACACATGCATGCATATATATGTGAAGAATCATCATTTTGATCATGAGTTTTGTTACCCGTATTGCATTTAGAGTTATATCATACATGCATCCATGAATTATGTTAAATTGAATCTCAATTTCATGTTATAGAACAACATTTGAAACAAGTTCATACATGCATGAAGCTTTAAGCTTCAATTTTGGGAAATCGTGGTGTTTTAAGCTTAAGGTTTAGAATTGACTTCATGTTCATGTTTTTGAAAGTGTATTCATGATTTGGAACAAGTCATGCAAGGTTTTACACTTTGAATTTGTGTTTTGAAGCTCAAAACTCTGTTTTGAAAACCTAGAATTCGACTTCATCGCTCGAGCGATGAAGTCACCGCTTGAGCGCATAATAAGGGCTTCCAGTATTTTTGCAGAGCATTGCACATGGCTCGAGTGACCGAGTGACCACTCGAGCAACCTGGTTTATTTTTCACCTTGGCCTAAGCGACCATTGAGCCTAAATTTTGAGCATCTAGTACTTTTGCAGGCCATGTAGTCTGCTTGAGCGACCAATGGTGGGCTCAAGCGAAGTGTCATGTTTTAGTATATTTTGAAAAGTCATATTCTGTTCATGCTTTCATTCTCATTTCTTTCCAAGCATCCTTAGGAATGAATTGAGCCTCCCAAATGAATTAATGAGTTAGAATTGAATTTAAAGAAATTGATTAAGTAAGGAATGATTCAAGAAAGCTTTAAGTTACAATGTGTAAGGGTGTGTGCGGTGTGGTTTGGGAGGTTTGAGAGTAAATTTACAAACCAAATGGCGGGTTGGCGGATTAGCAGATTGACAAATTGCGGTTTGGGCGATTTTTGGCGGATTGGCAGATTGAAGAATATTCTAACTAATTATCATACATTTGCATAATATATAACACTAATTTGTATAATATTTTTTAGATATATACCACAAAGTAATTTTACATAATATGTTTCATATATATAACCACTAATTTGTAATAAATTTCATATCTTATATCTCTCTCACACTCATTTTTACATTGATATTTCATTGGAGGTTAAAAAATATATATGTATTAACTATAGCGGAGTGGAGTGGTTCGGTTGGCGGATTATAAATTTTAAAGTTTAAACCGCGGTTAGCGGTTAGAGCGGTGCGGATTGGTGCGGTTTTAGCGGATTGGGCGGTATTTTGCACAACCCTAACAATGTGTGTATATGTTTATGTATTGCGTAAGTTGATATACGGAGACGTGTTAACCAATTAATCACTGTGAGTCATATCTTAGTAAAGATAGTTTCTTATATTATATTTTTTGAATGTTCCAATGTGATAAGCTTTTCCAAATTCATGATTTTGCAAGAATGAATGAGCTTCTATTTGTTTGATCAATGTGACATCTGTTACTAGAATCGATTAAGTACGAACGCATAAGATGGACCCAAGGTCATTCTGTTTATCTGATAAGATGGACTCAAGGTCGTTCTAATTATATGATAAGTCTGAATTATCTGTTATATGTTGACCAAATGGTCATTATACAACTGTAATAAATTGAACCTAAGTTTGTTCTGTCAAGTTATGATCTGTTCCGCTCTATACATTTGTTATACGTTGGACTCAAGGTCATTTCGTCATGTATTGGACCAAAGTTCGTTTCGTTATGAATTGTATATGATATGGAAACGATTATGTTTAAGTAACAAAACTCATTCATGTAACCTCGTTACTCTGATGTTATTCACTAGACTTTAGCTCACTCCGTTAGATATGTATGTAGGTGAGCAGCGGGATGCCCATCCCTAGTCAACCATGTGGAAGATTACCCAAGTTTTGTTAAGCCTTGAAGCGCCTCTCGAATGAGGCTTTTGTCTTTTTTGCTTTTGTTGGTCATGTTTGACCACACCTTGTATTTATCCCTTTGAGTTTTAAAAGATAATGACTTGTACTTGTGTTTGAATGATTTCTGGATATATGTAATATCTTTATGTATATGATCAGATGTGAGTTATTAATGTATAAGATGTTTTGGTTTATGCCATGTATGCACAGCTTATTGGACGAAATTTTATTATTTAGTTTCCGCTCCTGGCCACATATACTGTTTAAGACAGTAGGTAATCTTATGATTATTGGTCAATTATGATCTGAACCTTAGGGGCGGGTTCGGGTTGTAACAGAGTGGTATCAGAGCATGAGTTAATAACTCACACACTTGTCCAATTGAGCAATAAGGTGTCTAGAAAAGACTAAGAAAACATTCATTCGAAAAATATATGCTTGTGTGCATTAAGATCATGCAAATATGTGAGTAAGTGAAATATGAATTATTGTGCCTATGTGTGTATGTGCAAATTTCTGTGTTTATTATAATACGAATTCATATAGATCATGGTAAGAACAAGGGCTGAAGAGATAAAAGAGTCTTCTATTGCCCGATTGGATAGAATGGAAAGAATGATTCAAGATATAGTTGAATCATTAAGGTAACAACAGCAACAACCGCCCCCACCTCCACCAATGCATATGCCACCTCCAGTACAGAAACACCAAGTGGATAACAGCACAATTGCTTTGACTAAACAGTTCAAGAAAATGAAATTGCCATTGTTCTAGGGAGGAGTTGATCATTTGAAAGCCGATGTATGGGTTCTTGGCGTTGAAAGGCTGTTTGAAGTATTTCCATGCATTGATGCACAAAAAATTCTATTAGCAGCCTTTATCTTGGAAGACGAAGCTCGTAGATAGTGGATATTGATCCGGGATGAAAATGTGGAAATAAATTGGTCATGATTTCTTGAGATCTTTTACGAGAAGTACTTCCCTTAATGCATTCAAGACCGGAAACTATTTGAATTTGAAAGATTAAGGCAAGACAGCCAAAGGACAGTCGAATATGAAACACAATTCACCGAATTGGCCTAGTTCACACCACATATGGTTGACACTAATTACAAGAAGGCAAGAAAATTAGAAAGTGGTCTTCAAGGTGCAATTCAAGAGAAAGTGAACGTTCTGAAATTATCAAAGTATGTGGATGTATTAGACAAAGCTTTAATGTCTGAATCAAACATGGCTTCACACAACTGACCATTTAAATGGCAAGGAAAGAGGCATAGTTCTTATTCGAATAAGGAATAGACATCTTCAAAGAAACAAAATCTGGGAGCATCTAGTGCCCCAAATTCTACGAGAGATTCCGCACCAACATGGAATGAATGTGGTAAGAAACATCGAGGAGTTTGCTACCGTACTTATGGGGCATGCTTAAGATGTGGCAAGACAGGACATATGGTTAAAGGTTGTCCTCAAAGTGAACAGAGAAGTGGAAAGCCAGTTACTAGTTCGATTGGATCCATTCCAATGTCAGGAAATATTGCTAGACCTGCTGTGTTACGAGAGATATATTCAAACAAGGGAGAGTTTTTGCGCTCGTCCCAGGTGATACACAGAATACCGAGGTTGTTGTCTCAGGTACTTTTTCGATTTGCAATCAAGATGCTTATGTGCTAATTGACTCGTGTTTGACATATTCCTTTGTTCCACTATATTTGCACATAGACTGAATAGACCTATGGAATCACTACCTTATGTGTTATATGTATTTGTTCTATTTAGGAATCTGCTTTGTGTACTTCAGTGTATTGTGCTTGTGAAATTATTGTTGGAAATGCTACATTATATGTGGATTTATTGTCTCTTGACATAAGACATTTTGATGTAATTTTGGGAATGGACTGGTTGTCTAAATATTATATGACAATTGATAGTGTCACAAAACAAGTTTTGTTTAGACCTCTAGGACAAGATGAATTTTTGTTTAAGGGTAATGTTGTAGTAACTCCACCCTATTTAATTTCGGCAATGAAAGCATGTAAACTACTTAAGAAGGGATGTCGGGGTTATCTATGTAGTATTTTGACTATTCAATCTACGGATACTATGTTACATGATATTCCAGTAGTTAAAGAATTCCTAGATGTGTTTCCAAAAGAATTGCCAAGGGAATTAGTTGATCAAGAAATTGAATTTACCATTGAAGTTATGCTGGGTACTCAACCTATCTCGAAGACCTCGTATCAAATGCCAATAGCTAAAATGAAAGAATTGAAGGTAGTTGCAAGATTTGCTTAACAAGGGATTTATCCGACCAAGTACTTCGTCGTGGGGTGCACTGGTTCTATTTGTGCAGAAGAAAGACAGAATGCTTCGCTTGTGTATTGATTACCGGGAATTGAATAAGGTAACAATCAAGAACAAATTCCCTTTGGCTCATATTGGTGACTTATTTGATCAGTTACAGGGTTCACAAGTGTTTTTGAAGATTGACTTGAGATCTAGGTACCATCAACTGAAAGTGAAAGCTAAAGACATCGAGAAAACAGCATTCCGAACAAGGTACGGACACTATGAATTTCTAGTTATGTCGTTTGGAGTAACGAGTTCACCTGCAGCCTTTATGGACCTGAACTTTCAAATCTTACCTTGATGAATTTGTAGTTGTATTTACTGATGATATTCTAATTTACTCGAAAAGTAGAGAAAAACATGAATAACATTTGAGAATTATTCTTTGAACATTTAGAGAAAAGAAATTGTATGTAAAACTGAAGAAATGTGAATTCTGGTTAGATGAAGTTATGTTTCTAGGGCATGTGATTAACAAGAATGGGATCTGGGTGGATCTGTAGAAGTTTGAGGTAATTGTGAATTAGCCTACACCGACAAATGTAACAGAAGTTTAGAGTTTCATGGGATTGGTCGGGTATGACAGAAGGTTTGTGAAAGACTTCTCAAAGATAGTTGTACCGTTTACCTAACTTACTTGAAAGGGCGAATCGTTTGAATGGACCGATGAAAGAGAATCCACTTTTCAAGAACTGAAAACAAGGCTAACCACAGCACTGGTTTTGACCTTACCATTAGGTATGGAAGGTTTTGTGATTTGTAGTGATACTTTATATAAAGGTTATGTTTTAATGCAGAACGGTAAGGTGATTGCCTATGTATCCCAATAATTGAAACTGCATGAAAAGAACTACTCGACACATGATTTGGAACTTGCAGCTGTTGTGTTTGCTTTGAAAATTTGGCGCCACTATCTTTATGGAACAACATGTGAAGTCTACACCGATCACAAAGGAGTTGAACATGCAACAGAGGAGATGGTTAGAACTGATTAAAGACTATAATCTTCAGATTCAGTATCATCCGGGCAAAGCCAATACTGTAGCCTATGCTCTTAGTAGGAAGTCAACGAGAAACTTGGCATGTTTGCTTACTAAACAAGGAGAATTGTTGAAAGACTTGGAAAGTTCTGAGGTTGAAGTGATATTTCATGAACAAAACGGAACAATGGCTGCAACTTCAGCTTAACCAACAATTATTGAAGAGATAAAGCAAAAACAACTGGAGGATGAATTCCTTAAGAAAGTATTTAATAAAATAGAATCAATCTACGACCAGGATTCAGTGTTGAGAATCAAGTGTTGAAATTTCTAGGAAGACTTTTGTATCCCAAATATTTCTGAACTAAAGAAAAGAATCTTAGAAGAGGCTCACAAATTGAAGTTTGCAATACAACTGGGCAACACTAAAATGTATCAAGATTTGAAGCAAAGTTATTGGTGGCCTAATATGAAAAAAAAAAATGCAAAATATGTATCCAGATGTCTTAAATGTTAACAAGTTAAAGCTGAACATTAAAGACTGGCAGGGTTGCTTTAACCTATCCCTATTCATAAATGGAAATGGGAGCACATAACCATGGATTTCATTGTTGGTCTACCTCAGACACTTAGAGGTATGAACTCTATTTGGATTATTGTTTTAGGTTAACTAAATCTGTACATTTTCTACATGTGAAAACCATCTATGATGCTTATAGACATGCTACTATTTATATAGATGAAATTATTTGTTTGCATGGATTTCCTGCATCTATTATTTCAAATAGGGATCCTAAGTTTGTGTCCAGACTCTGGAAGAGTCTTTAAAGAGCAATGGGAGTAGAATTGAGGTTTCGTACCACTTTTCATCGCAAACCGATGGGCGATCAGAGAAGTTAAGAAGCCCATTTGTTGTCAGCAAAATTTGCATACAACAACAGTTTCTACTGTAGTATTGGCATGGCACCGTATGAAGACTTGTATGGCAAGAAATGGACAACAGTTGGGGACAGAGTTTTGCTTAGTTCCGATATTATGCAAACAACTACCGAGAAGATTAAGATCATTCAGCAAAGGCTCAAAACAGCGCAAAGTCAAAAAAGAGTTATGCAGATCAAAGAAGAAGGGCTCTTGAATATGATATCGGCGATCATGTGTTCATTAGAGTAATTCCGATGAAGGGTCAATTAAGATTTGGCAAGAAAGGCAAGTTATCACCTCAGTATATTGGGCCGTTTTAGATTTTTAAAAAGTTTGGTCTAGTTGCATATCGGATTGCTTTGTCGCCCGGAATAGAGCAAATACATAATGTGTTTCATGTGTCAATGTTGAGGGTTATCTTTGAGATCCGTTTCATGTCATTGATTATCACCAGATAGCTCTTGACGATAATATGGAATATGAAGAGAAACCCAGCCAAATCATCAATCGACAAGTGAAACAATTGAGGAATAAAGAAATTTGGTTAAGGTAGAATTGAAGGAATATTACAGCAAAGAAGCCACATGGGAAAGAGAAGACGAAATGAGGCAAAGGTATCCGAAGTTGTTTCTGATACAAGGTAACGCAAGTTTGGAGGACCAAACTTCTTAAGGAGGGAAGATTGTGACAACCCCATCATGTAATATACTTTTATCTAGTTAATTTTGAATGTTAATCATGTGTTTGATGTGTGTTTGCATGCATAGTTGTTCATTGGTAAATTATCTGTTGTGATTTCTACTTTAAATCTGAAATTGAAGGCCTTAATGACTTCAGAAACCAAAATTGATAAGTTTAATTAGAATGGCATAATTTTTAGAGCCTATTGAGAAGTTTAATTAAATTTTGATTCAATTCAGAAATATTAAGTTTTAACTAATTAAACTTAAACCTTGATTAGTTAATTAGCATCCTAAGCTAATCACACACACACACACACACATACACACACATATGTATGTTAAGGAGATGAGAATTAATCATTTGGGAACTCAAAAATTCTATTGAGAGAGAGAGAGAGATAGTTCAATTTAGAGAGAAAAAGAGGAAGAACTTGAAGATTTGGCTAGAGAATTGGAGATTTGAGAAGAAGAACTCAAGAATTTGCTAGTATAAGCTTAATTGAAGACTCTAGGTAAGTGTTTAATTCTCAATTCATGAATTTAAGCCACCAAGTATGTAAATTCAAGAAGATTATGAGTTTAGACACAATAATTGAACTTAGTATGATGAAATTGAAGTTAAAACATACATGCATGCATATATATATATATATGTAAAGAATCATCATATATATGTAAACATACATGCATGCATATATATATATATATGGAAAGAATCATCATAATTGAAGATCATGAGTTTTGTTACCGATGTTGAATTTAGGAGTTATACCATACATGCATCCATGAATTATGTTGAATTGAAGCTCAGTTTCATGTTTTGAAAATTATGGAAAAGAATTTAAAACAAGTTCATACATGCTTGAAACTGTAAGCTTCAATTTTGGAAATTTTGGTGTTTCAAGCTTAAGGTTTAGAATTGACTTCATGTTCATGTTTTTGAAGGTGTATTCATGATTTGGAACATGTCATGCAAGGTTTTATACTTTGAATTTGTGTTTTGAAGCTCAAAACTCTGTTTTGAAAATCCAGAATTCGGCCTCGTCGCTTGAGCGATGAAGTCACCGCTCAAGCGCACAATGATGGCTTCCAGAATTTTTGCAGAGCATTGCACATGGCTCGAATGACCAAGTGACTGCTCGAGCAACCTTAGTTTATTTTGCACCTTGGCTGGAGCAACCATTGAACCTAGATTTTGAGCATCCAGCACTTTTGCAGACCATGTGGTCTGCTTAAGCAACCAATGGTGCGCTCGAACGAAATGTCCTGTTTCAGCATATTTTGAAAAGTCATATTTTGTTCATACTTTCATTCTCATTCCTTTCCGAGCATCCTTAGGCATGAATTGAGCCTCACAAATGAATTAATGAGTTAAATTGGATTTAAAGAAATTGATTAAGTAAGGAATGATTCAAGTAAGCTTTAAGTTACAATGTGCGTATATGTTTATGTATTGTGTAGGTTGATCTACGGAGACGTGTTAACGAATTAATCGCTGTGAGTGATATCGTAGGGAAGATATTTTCTTATATTCTATTTTCTGAATGTTCCAATGTGGTAAGTTTTTCTGAATTCATGATTTTGCAAGAATGAATGAGCTTCTATTTGTTTGATCAACGTGATATCTATTAATGGAATCGATTAAGTGCGAATGCATAAGATGGACCCAAGGTTGTTCCATGTATCTGATAAGACGAACCCAAGGTCGTTTTAATTATTTGATAAGTCTAAATTATCTGTTATGTGTTGACCAAATGATCATTATACAACTATAATGAATTGGACCCAAGGTCGTTCTGTCAAGTTATGATCTGTTCCGCTCTGTACATCTGTAATACATGGGACCCGAGGTTGTTCCATCATGTATTGGATGAAAGGTCATTCCGTTATGAATTGTATATGATATGGAAATGATCATGTTACTTAAAATAGAACTCATTCATGTAACCTCTTGACTCTGATGTTATTCACTGGGCTTTAGTTCACTATGTTATATATATATATATATGAGGTGAGTAGTGGGATGTCTAGTGCTAGTGAACCATGTTGAAGATTACCCAAGTTTTGTGAAGTTAGCCTTGAAGCGCCTCTTAGATGAGGCTTTTGTCTTTTTACTTTTGTTGGTCATGTTTGACCATACCTTGTATTTATCCCTTTGAATTTTGAAAGATAATGACTTATATTTGTGTTTGAATGATTTTTAGATATATGTAATATCTTTATGTATACGATCAGATGTGAGTTATTAATGTATAAAATGTTTTGGTTTATGCTATGTATGCATAGCTCATTGGACAATTTTATTATTTAGCTTCCACTCCTAGCCCCATATATTTAATTATGATTTGAATTCTGTCTGAGACCGTATGTAATCTTATGATTATTAGTCGGTTATGATCCAAACCTCTAGGGGCGGGTTTGGGTCGTGACATAAAGGCTAATTATTATTATTATTATTATTATTATTATTATTATTATTATTATTATGTGATTGTAAATATCTTTTGTATAAGTCTCTGGCTTTTACTTGTATTGGGTTTGACCCACTTTTGTTGTAACAAAGTACCATCTTGGAAATATGTAAGCTCTTAGGGCAAGAACATCTCTTTTCCTTCTTTGGTTCTATATGTATATCCGTCATATGCTATAGATTCATAATTTAAGGTTAATCAATGTATTAATGCATGTGATATTATGTTTGTACTACATTAAAGGAATTACTGAAAGAGAGAATGTTTTGGAAAGATTGTTTTTATGAATGAGTAAATCTGATGAGCAACTGTATATATCTGTTAATGGATTAGGAGATTGTCTATTATTATAAATTGGGGGTGTTACAAGAGCTTAATTAATTACAATCATTCAATGTAGGAAACATTTTTGAAACCATATTCCATTTATTAACATCCTTTAAGTATTACAAAATCATATCACATGCATTAATACTTTCATTGATTCTAAAACATGAATCTATAGCATATGATCAATAAGAAACAACATCTAAACTACTGCAAGTTTATGGCTTAAAGGTTACAAGTTCCAAGACATAGCCAGGTTCAACAAGAGTTACAAAACCCAATACACATAAGGCCTTGGCTTTACCAAAGAAAGTAAACAAAAATGAGTTTCAAGTTCCAAGATCCTCCAAAGTCATCACCTTGGCGGAGGCGCATCGTCAACACCTGAATTTTGTTTTCTACATACGGTGAGCTAAAAGCCCAGTAGAGATAATCTTAATGACATATATAATGCTTAACAATGTCATATGATGAATGCAAATGAAATGCTATGATGAAACATGAGTTTTTATCTTTGAAATAATGTCATGCAAGAGTTCCAAAATCCACAATTCAAACACTTCTTTAAATTAGAAAACAGGACAGTAAATACAATGTTGTAAATTTCCAAGGCTAGTGTCTGCAAGTAGGCTATAAAAGCACTACTTTACTGGCTCCTAATCAGAAGGAACACCTGACCGCTCGTGTGATAACCCTGTTCTGTGTTATGTTAATTAACCTTAATTATGATTGTGATTATATGCTTAATATGATTTTGGGTAATAATTGTGTGACTACTTATGTTTTTGAAACTATATTTGTTCACCGTAGAAAACACTGTCCAACTTACTGCTATAATTGAAAAATTGAAGTTCGTAGGGGCTACATAAATTGAAATTGACTGTACCATTGTGATTAGCGAAATTTTTAGAGCCTACGGTGAGATTTAATTAAAAATTGATTTGGATCAAAATAATTAGATTGAGTTGGTTAAATTAAGCATAATTACTCAGCCTTAATCAAATTTGATTAGGTAAGCATATATATAAGGGCCTATTTGCACTTATGCTCATTCTTTTGAGCTCATGTTTCATAACATGGCTGAAAATACATTCTAGAGAGGGAGAGAGACGATTTTAGAGAGAGAGAGAAGGCAAATTGGAGAATTGAACAAGAAGCTTGAAGATTGAGAAGATTAATTCAAGAGCTAGCTAGAATTTGGAAGATTTGAGCTTCTAGGTGAGTAAATGAACTCAAATTCATGGGTTTAAATTCGTAATTGAGTGACTTCAAAGATAATATGAAGCTAAAGACAAGATTTAAGATAAATAGGATGAATTTGAAGTCAATATCTCTATGCATGTAAAGAATTGCCATGAATGTGCATATTCATGAAGAATTGAGTACCAAATCACACATGCATGCATAATTTTGTTGAGCTTCATGATTTTGGACATCATTTGTACAATTTGAAATGGAATTAGAGTCAATAATTTACATGCATGCATGAGTCATGAAAGTATGAAGCTTGATTGCATGAATTTTGAAATTGGCAAGAAGAATTTGAAATGATTTGGGATATGGACCATGATTTTAGCCAATTGGTTTCAAATTAGCTATGTTCACATGTTAGACAAAGTTTTTCCATGTTTTAAGTACCAATTTGCAAGCTTTGGACCTTCGGGAGTGAGTTTTGAGCTTTAAACAGAATTCTGGAAATTTCAGAATTCGACTTTGAAAAATCTAGAAATCCTCTAAATGTTGATTTGTGATTATGTATCAATTTTAAGCAGTATATAACAATCCCAATCAAACAATCAAGACAAATCGACACAACGATTTTAACGTAGAAAAACCACAATTGGAGCACCTCCAACTGTGATAAAAAACCACGGGCAACAGCCACAAAACAATCCGCTAAGAAGATATAAAGGAATTACACAGGTATACTCTTAATTACCTAGTGAATCCACGCCCGAATTGAACCAACCCCTATGTGCCTCTTCTAACCCCATCTTCACCTCGAAATTGTCTTGACAATGAGCCACTCCAGAATCCACCAAAGCTTCAGGCTCGAATTCTTTAGAATCCACCGAAGAACAACTCTCTCTTTTGTATAGAATGAACAAACAAACCTTTGATGTATTCTTCTTAACCCATGAGTTGAATACTCAATTAAACATCAAAGAAAACTAGCAAAATATCCCCAGATATAAACCTTAATAACCAAAAAGAAGATCTGAAGAAGTAATCCTAAAATCTGACAGAAACACGTACTTATAGAAATCTGGGACTGCGAAGCTCGCTCGAGCGAAGACTCTCTCGCTCGAGCGAGGAACCAAAAACGCATGTTTTCCATAAGTGGCTTCACTCGAGCCACACAACCTTTGCTTGAGCGTACATTCATCTTTCTCAGGTTTTTTGCTAGATGCAGCCTTCGCTCGAGCGAGAACTCCTTCGCTCGAGCGAGCAAGGGCGGACATGCAACTTCGAATGCAATTTAGCATTTTGCTTCGGGGGGCGTTGCCCCTCGACCTCGCCTGGGCGCTGCCCCGGACCCGCCAAGGGGCGTTGCCCCCTGGACCCCCGTGAGCTGACCGGGCAGCTCGATCCCCGTCATAATCAGCGAAGTAGCAATCTTGAAAGTATAAACAAAACAAACTTCTCTGCAAGGCACATTTCGGGTTGGATTCGCATCTAAAACTCATACCCTCACTGAAATACAAGAGCGAATAAAATTACAACTGAAAGGAGTTTTGTCAAACGAAATTGCCAAGAATAAAAACCTAACAATCTCCCCATTTGGCAATGCCGTGACAAAACACACCTAACAAATAAAATCTAAACACCCCAACCCATTATAGCCAACAAAAACAAACTACTTTCTGACGGTCAAGATCTGCAAAACAACTATTAATGCCACAATCTCCAAAACAACTCTTAGTCCCACAAGAGTATATGAAAAAAACAATAAACATATGACAAGATTATCTTGAAGCATGAGATAGAAAACATGAATAAATGTGACTTGGAGATTTTAAAAACATGTAGCATGAATAGATGAAAACTAAGACATATGCACCCGACCGACCCATGGCATGAAAACTTGAAATCCTAAGACATGGATACATGAAATCCTAAGACATGAATACATGAAATCCTAAGACACATGCACCGGACAACATCACTCCCCCTTTTTGTCATGAATTGACAAAGGAAGCTCAATCAACTAAACCAAGATCAGAAACCACACAAGCAATGACATGATGACGGAAAAATGAGGAGCATGCAAGAAGGAAATTATCAAAGTGTTCATGCTAACAAACTCTTGCAATGACAAACCAAACTCTCCCTCACTAAAAGCAATCGCAAACACTGAAAACAGTGAACAAAAAGCAAATGACAAAAATAATATGATGGAGCAAGCAAGGAATTCCAGATTTGTACCTTAAAAACACACAAGATGATCCAAGAAGCACAATTACTAGAAACACAATGTGCACAATCTATAGAAGATTCCTCATGAAGGAAAGTGATGCATTATGTGAAAAGCATAGATCCCATGATAAAAGTGTGTGTGTGACTCTTGAAGTTCGACAAACACAAGATTCAAATCCTAGTAGTGATATGAAAACTGGACCTCTGACTAGAGAATCTAAGCACAACATAGGAAAGTCAAACTATTAGGAATCACGGGGTATTTGGTGAGTAAAAGCGGAGGCTCCCCCTCAATCAATGAATCCCTTAGTTTTTTTTTTTTTTCTTTTCCACATTTTTTTCTTTCTTTTTCACATTTTTTTCTTTCTTTTGCACACTTATTGGCGGCTGACACGCTCAAGAGTATGGAAACCGAACCAGAGAAGCATGGATATAATAAGGATGGCCTGGTTGGTGACTCTGAGGTAGCCTTTTCCTCATGGCTGGATTGCAAAGAATTGAGGGGAAAGCCGTGGAGGTGCAAAAAGATGGAAGGTGGTTAAGAGACTCAACATCACCCATGATATGCTAGTATAGGTCAATTCCTCTAGAAAAGCAAAAGATGTAATGCCAGAAGTCCATAGAAAAAAAATCACTAAGGCGGAAGACTCCGATATTTGCTAATCCAAGAGTGTGTACAGAATGAGACATACTAATCAAAGAACACATATTCCGAAATGAGTAATGACCACAGAAAGCACACACATATTAACATGTAATGGATATTCTTATCAATTTCAATATGCACCAAGGACCACTCAAAAATTTCAAGCTTGCAAAACCATACTAAGAAAATCTTTTTGGATTTTTTTTTTTTTTTTCTTTCTAAACAAAGTAATGCAGAAAACAAATAGGCACACATTAAATGACCAAAAAAAAAAAACACACAGAAACCTAAAAACTAAAATGAATAAACAAATTAGCATAGGTCAAGTTTTCTCACCCAAACCGCTTTAGTATGAACAAAGTTGTAAGAATTGCGGTTCTTGGGTGGTGTCTTGACGTTGTGGTTCCTTTTCCTTGCAATGGGAACCCGTCTCGACTTGGTTTCCAACTTCTTATTTTTAGGTCTAGGCAAATACACTCTCCCATGCAACTTATAACAATAAGGGCGAATATGACCATGCATACCACAATGATGACAAATAAAAACAGGGTGTACCTTCTTTTCTTTTACCTTACCAACTTTAGGAAGTTTGAGAAGTCCATCCTTATGTTGAATTTTTTGTTCTCCATTTCCTTGAGTTCTTGTATCATGAGATGTGGAAGCACTCTGTTTTTGCTCTTTCTTACCACCAAAGCCAATGCCACTCTTGTCAGAACAAATTTGTTGAGACCCAATGATATTGTCCAAAGTCTTTGATCCTCTGTTCCAAAGACCAATGGTAGCCATAGCACACTTGAGTTCTTCCTCTTTCTTGATCATTAGTTCTTCCAAAGCAACTTGAGACATCTCGAGAGTTTTAATCTTTTCTTCATATGTTACATAGATTTGCTGTAGCTCATTCCTCTCTATCTCACAAGTCAAGAGTTTTACACAAAGAGCTTGTCGATCATTAGAAATCTTAAGGGCATCATTTCTAGCCTCGGAAATCTCTTTCTTTAATTTGATATTCTCACTTTCACATGCTTTGAGTTTCGTAGTGAGTTTGTCATTCAATTTGGATAAGTTAAGAGACTCCTTATACAACTTTTCATAAGCTTGCTCAAGCTCTTCATCATCACTCTTCGAGGATTCATCATCAGTGGCATTCTTAACCGACCTCTTCGGATACTCTGTTCGTCCTTCAGTTTCGGAAGCCACCATGAAAGCAAAGAATTGTTTATGTCCCTCTTCACCTTGATCTTCATTGTCACTTTTATCTTCATCAGATTCTGATTCATCATCCCAAGTGATAGCGAGGGATTTCTTCTTCCTCAAACAAGTGGGGCATTCTTGAGCAAAGTGACCAAATCCTTGGCATTCATAGCATTGGACTCTTTCAGAGTTCCCTTGTATCTTTCCTTTCTCCTTCTTGGCTATAGAATTAATTTTGAGTTTATCTTTGCCTTTAGATTTATGAGTATGAGTAGATTCCAAAAGATTAGGATTCTTTTTCAGAAAAGATTTTTTAAATTGTCTTACAAAAGCATCCGTAATCTTGGAATCTATCTCACAATCCTCATCAAAATCCTCTCCAGCTCTATGAGCACTACTAAAAGCAACATCTTTTTGTTTCTTTTTGAAATTCCTATGTGCCTCATAAGTTTGGAGATTTCCAACCAAATGATCTAGCTTGAGGTTGTCAACATCTTGAGCCTCCTCAATAGCCGTAACTTTTGGTTGGAACCGATCGGGCAAGGACCTCAAAATTTTTTCTACAATCTTGGATTCCGATATTTTTTCACCTAAATTGAAGCTGGAATTTACAATGTCACTCAACTTCACCTAAAATTCATCAAAGGTCTCACTATCTCTCATTGAAAGGTTTTCGACACTAGACGTGAGCTTTTGAAGTTTTGAGCGTTTAACCGAAGGAGTGCCCTCATGAATAGTTTGTAAAATATCTCAAGCCTCTTTTGCGACTTCACAATTGCAAATTCGACTAAACTCTTCAGGTGTGACAGCGCAAAAGAGAGAATTGATAGCTTTACTATTCCAGCTACTATTTTGGTAATCAATTGTGTCCCACTTATCGATTGGTTTGGGGAAAGTTACTCCATCAATGGTAATCGTCGGTTCAGTCCACCCATACATGACAGATTGCCAAACTTTTTCATCAATAGATTTTAAAAACAATCTCATCCGAGCTTTCCAAAACGAATAATTTGATTCGTCAAGTAGGGGTGGTCGAACCATAGAATTT
>CM069914.1:35075682-35120515 GCA_036172215.1 Camellia granthamiana
ATGCTCACCTTTACTAGAAATAAACTGTAAACATTTTCGTAAATGTTACCAGTATATGTCAAATTGTCAATAGAACTTGTTTGGTCTTTTCATTTACTAAAAAATGAATGAACCTTTTGTTTGAATTTGCAGGGGAATGGGTTGCAGAATGGAAGGTGAGTCGGGCCACGAAAGAGGATTACCAAAAGTTCGCTGATGCCCAATTGCACGTGTATGGGCGGGCCACCTTTGGCTGGGCTTATTGGACTCTCAAGAATGTCAACAACCATTGGAATCTTCAATGGATGATCCAGAATGGTTATATCAAACTCTAGATTTTAGTACTGCTTGTAATTCTCAATATGTTAACCACCCTTAAAAAAAAAAAAAAAAAAAAAAATTGTAAGTGACGTGCCTGGCCTCTCGCGGTGTGTCAACATATTGTCCGCTTTGGCGACGTGGCGAAACGACACCGGTCGGCCTCACGGTTTTGTTCCTCCCCTTGGAAGAGGGGAAAAGGCCTGTTGACAGATGGAGGGGGCCAGTACGCTTATAAGGAGTGCAAGGTGTCCCTCCCTGGTCGATGTGGGATAGACCCAACATAACCCCCCAGCGGACTGGGCCGCGAACAGCGGGAGAGTTTGCCGGACGACCTGCATGGGCCACCAAACTGACGTGCCTGGCCTCTCGCGGTGTGTCAACATATTGTCCGCTTTGGCGACGTGGCAAAACGACACCGGTCGGCCTCACGATTTTGTTCCTCCCCTTGGAAGAGGGGAAAAGGCCTGTTGACAGATGGAGGGGGCCAGTACGCTTATAAGGAGTGCAAGGTGTCCCTCCCTGGTCGATGTGGGATAGACCCAACATTTATCATCTGACAGGGATAGGCCCACAGGGACCACGGCCCATCATGAGTAAACCCAAGCCCACCAATTAAACCCCATTGCACAACCCGGGTGGTAAAACCCAGCATCACTGGAAGCCAACTGGACAGGGAAGACCAATGACATTCGGACACGCGGCAGATGCAGGACAGGCCACGTCAGCAGACAAAGATCTGCAGAGTTATTGCCACAGCACATCACCATTAATGCAATCCATCAGAACATTTATTGCGACAACACTTCCCAGCCGGCACGGCACCTCCTCACCCTGAACAAGGCAAATCACGACACAAGCTTTCGGCGGGGGAAAGCCCAGAATAGCAGAGGTAATGAAATGATTACCAAAGGATATAAGCAAGGAAAAAGGAGAAAAGAAGGTTAAGTTTTCTACCTCTCTCTCTCTCTCTCTCCCTCTCTACGTTTTGTCTATCACCCTTTCTAATTCACACACCGGAGGGTTCGCCGGGGGACTACCCCGTCTCCCGATTGAACTTGCTTGCAGGTTTTCCAGTGGGCCTGAGGAGCTTGGATCGGTCCAGCCCATACACGACGACACACAGTACTATCAGTGGCGCCGTCTGTGGGAATCCGGTTTGTCCGTGCGCCAGTTGTGTTCATTGCCGCCGGAGACCCTGTTCAGTAACCTTCTCACCTCATCCGTTAAGTGTATGGTCACGACTAGATCCATGGCTTCCCACCATAATGCTACCGACCACCAAACCGACCCTCCCAACCCAAACAATCCACCACAGTACTTCACCGAGCTCACCAACAGCATCAACCGTATGGCCGAACAAAACCAAGCCCTAATCAATGCTCTGCTACAAAGAAACCTCCCTATACCTCCACCTCCAGATATTCCACCCCACCCAGAACAAGTTCCAGGCCATACTGTCCCACAACCCGACCCTCTCAACTCGGGAGGTTTGCAGCCTCCTCACCCACATATGCATCCGCCTCCTCCACTCCCACGTCCATCAGTCATAGCTCCAGCTCCAGAGGGAGAAGCTAGCAGTGTCCAACATCTGTCTCCCTCTGGCGACGACAACATTCCCCTCTGGGACGCCGAACTCCGAGCCATGAAACTCCAGCTCCAAGGGGTTATGCAGAATATCCAACATAAGCCCTCCACCACAGCAAACTCCCCATTTGTCGCCTCCATCCGAGACAAACCCCTACCCGCCAAGTTCAAAATGCCTACCATCGACCCCTTTGACGGAACGACCGACCCCGTCGACCACCTGGAGACCTACCGTACCCTCATGATCCTCCATGCTTTCCCTGATGAGATCATGTGCCGAGCCTTTCCCGTGACACTGAAGGGGTCGGCTCGGCTATGGTTCAGCCAGTTGCCACCGGATTCGATCTCCACATTCCAACACCTCAGTGACTCCTTCCTGAACCACTTCATCGGGGCCCAACGCCAGCGACGTCCGGCGACCCAACTCCTCAACATCCGTCAGACCGAGGGGGAGTCACTGCGCAGCTTTGTCACTCGCTTCAACACCGAAGCCTTACAAGTTGCTGAAAATGACGATAAAGTCATCCTCACGGCCTTCATGGCTGGTCTGCGGTCATCCGATTTCCTCTTCTCCCTCTCCAAGAACCCCCCGACATCCATGGCAGCCTTGCTCTCCAAAGCCCAAAAGTACATGAACGCCGAGGATTCTCTAGCCGCTCGGCAAGACTCCACGGCTAAATATCTGGCCCCTAGAGAAAAGAGGAAAGACCAAGAACCCAGTAATGCCCGGCATCATAACCAAACATCCCGCTATGCCGACCGACCTCCTCGCGCCGACCGGTCAGCCCCAACCAGACCCCCCGGTCGGCTCGAGCAATACACCCCCCTCAATACTCCCATAGAACAAGTTCTTCACCAGATTCAACGCGACTACCCCCTCAAATGGCCCCTTCCTCCACGGAATCCTTCCAACCGTAAAGACCAGTCCAAATACTGCCGTTTCCACCAGGATCATGGCCATAACACCGACGACTGCATCAGCCTCAAAGACCAAGTGGAGACCCTCATTCGCCAGGGGCGCCTGAGCCGATTCACAGATACCCGCCCTCAGCAGAGGCAAAGGACCGAACCCCGCAGAGACAATCACAGGCATACCCCTCCACGGCGACCAGCTCAACCAGACCAAGGGCATGATCGACCCCGCCAACAACCCCGGCCTCAAGGTAATCCGCCTCCGCCAGTTGGTGAAATCAGAGTTATTTCAGGTGGCCTTGCCTGTGGTGGACCATCTCACTCAGCTCAGAGGGCGGAGCTTAGAAAGATACGGCAGGGCTCAGACAAGACAGTGGCCACGGTCGACCGACCCCCCAAACAACCCAAACAGTGGACAGAGCCCATTACCTTCACGGACGCCGACTGCACAGGCATCCGTTATCCCCACGATGATCCCCTTGTCATCTCCACTGTCCTCTCCAATTATAAGGTCAGAAGAGTCCTCATCGATAATGGCAGCTCCTCGGACATCATTTTTCTCAACTGCTTCCGCCAGCTGAAGATCGGGGAAGAGAGCCTGTCCCCACTCCAAACTCCTCTGGTCGGTTTCACCGGCGACCGGGTGACCTCTGTCGGCTCCATTGATCTCCCCATCACCATTGGAGAGTACCCACGACAGACCACGAAGTTGCTTACTTTCCTTGTTGTTGACTGCCCCTCTGCTTACAACATCATCCTCGGCCGCACCGCCCTTAATGCCTTCCAAGCCATCACATCCACCTACCACCTTGCCCTCAAGTTCCCTACCGATTTCGGGGTCGGAACGGTGAGAGGGGAACAGACCGTCGCTAGAGAATGTTATGTGGCCTCGCTTAAAGAGATCAAACTGAAGGAGGCAATGATCATTGAAGGGCTTGACGTCCGAGATGAGGACGAACTGATCAGAGGCGAACCTGTGGAGGAACTCGTCGAAGTTAACATCGATCCCACCAACCCGCTCAAAACAGCTAAAATCGGCAGCCAACTGCCCCCCCAAGCAAAGGCCGACCTCACTGCCCTCCTGACCGAACACAGAGACGTCTTCGCTTGGACTCATGCAGACATGCCAGGCATCGACCCCTCTTTCATCACCCACCGCCTCAGCATCGAGCCTCATTTCCGACCTTACCGACAAAGGCAGCGTATTTTCCATCCAGAGCGCAACAACCTCATAGCTGCAGAGGTTGACAAACTTCTCGAGGCCCAGTTTATCCGAAATGTGGATTATCCCAAGTGGCTGTCCAACGTGGTCCTGGTCCGCAAAAACAATGGCAAGTGGCGTCTCTGCGTCGACTACTCCGACTTGAACCGAGCTTGTCCCAAAGATAGCTATCCTCTCCCCCGCATTGATCTGCTGGTTGACGCCACGGCCGGTCATCAAATGCTCAGCTTCATGGATGCTTTTTCAGGGTACAACCAAATCGTGATGCACTCATCCGACCCAGGAACACACATCTTTCATCACTGACCGGAGGCACCTACCACTACCGTGTCATGCCGTTCGGACTGAAGAATGCGGGGGCCACCTACCAACGTTTAGTCAATACAGTCTTCCACCATCAGATCGGACGGAACATGGAAGTGTATGTGGATAACATGCTGGTCAAGAGTAAACTCTCCACTGACCACCTCACCGACCTACGAGAGACTTTTGCCACCCTTCGCAAATATCAAATGAAGCTCAACCCAGAGAAGTGCGCCTTTGGCGTAGGCTCTGGCAAATTCCTGGGTTTCATGGTCAGTCAGCGCGGCATCGAGGCCAACCCAGAGAAGATCAAGGCCTTGATCGAAATGCAGTCACCCAAAACCGTTAAAGAGGTCCAAAGACTCACCGGCAGAGTGGCAGCCCTCAACCGTTTCATCTCCCGCGCAACGGATAAGTGCCTGCCATTTTTCAAAGTCCTGCGGCAGGACTTTTGAGTGGACAACTGAATCAGAAGAAGCCTTTCAACAGTTAAAACAGTGCATGGCCAATCCCTCCCCTCCTCTCACAGGCAATTACCGGCGAGCCCCTCTTCCTCTACCTAGCAGTATCAAGCACTGCAATCAGCGCAGCACTCATCAGAGAGGACGGCTCAGTTCAACGGCCGGTCTACTACATCAGTCGGGCTCTCAGGGGAGCAGAGCAGAACTACCCCTTATTAGAAAAGCTGTCCCTGGCCCCTGGTCACCGCCTCCAGGCGACTCCCGCCCCTACTTCCAAGCCCATTCCATAGTGGTTCTCACCGACCAGCCACTGAAGAAGGTCATGCAGCAACCAGAGCTCTCAGGAAGACTCATGCAGTGGTCAGTAGAACTAAGCCAGTACGACATCTCTTATCACCCCCGGACAGCAATCAAGGGGCAAGCCGTAGCCGACTTCATCTTGGAATTCACCAATCCGGCCCCCAACCACTAACCCTCCAACCCCACCAACCCCGCCCGAGCCCGAAGACCCTCATTGTTGGACACTCAATGTCGACGGCTCGTCTCGCAGGGAAGGAAGCGGAGCTGGTCTCATCCTAACATCCCCCGAAGGGGGTTACTTCAAATGTGCCCTCCGCCTCTTGTTTTCGGCCAGCAACAATGAGGCCGAATACGAAGCATTGATAGCAGGACTTCGTCTAGCCAAAGACATTGGTGTTAGCCACATTCGCGTGTTCAGTGACTCCCAACTTATCGTCGGCCAGATCACGGGTGAATTCGATGCCAGGGACACCACAATGCGGACTTACAGGGACATGGCGCTCACACTTGTCCGTCTCTTCAACACTTTCCAGATTAGACACATACCTCGGGCGGAGAACTCCAAAGCAGATGAGATGGCCCAGCTGGCCTCCGCCGATCAATCCGACCTCAGCCATGGAGTTCGCCTCGAATACCTGACACACCCGGCCATCTCACCCGACCTGCAAGAAGTGCAATTTCTCCAGACGGAACCCATCCCTTGGGCATCCGACATCTTCCTCTTCTTGACCACTGGTGAACTCCCAGATGACCAACACCAGGCTGCCAAGGTCAGAGCCCGGTCAGCTAACTACATTCTGGTCGACGGCCTCCTTTACAAGCGCGGTTTTTCACGACCGTACCTGCGGTGTCTCAGCCCCGCCCAAGCAACCTATGTAATGCAAGAGATCCATGAAGGAATCTGTGGCAATCATTCGGGTGGCAGGTCTCTTGCACATAAAGTACTCCGCACAGGCTACTTCTGGCCGACCCTCAACAAAGATGCCTCTGATTTCGTGCTGAAATGCGACAAGTGTCAGCGTTTCGCCAACATCCCCCACGCTCCTCCCACTGAGCTGATCAATCTCTGTAGCCCTTACCCGTTCGCCAAATGGGGTATCGACCTGGTTGGTCCACTTCCCACCGGGCGAGGCCAGACCAAGTTCGCAATTGTCGCCATTGATTACTTCACCAAGTGGGTCGAGGCAAAACCCCTCGCCACAATCACCGAGCGGAATACCATCAAGTTTATCTGGCAATCGATCGTCTGCAGATTTGGCATCCCTCAGGCCATCGTCTCCGACAATGGCAAACAGTTCGACAATGCTAAATACAGGAAATTTTGTGCAGATCTCCAGATTCAACCATGCTTCTCTTCCCCCGGTCACCCCCAAGCAAATGGCCAGGTGGAGGTCACCAACCGTTCTCTCCTGAAGATCATCAAAACTAAACTCGAAGCTGCTAAAGGCCTCTGGGCTGAGGAACTACCACATGTACTCTGGGCTTACCGAACCACTGCCCGGACTCCCACGGGGGAGACCCCTTTTCGCTTAACATATGGCGCCGAGGCGGTCATTCCTGTGGAAGTCGGTCTGCCCACCCCCAGGACCTTACACCCGGATCTCGCCTCAGTCGAAGAACTCCGTCGGGCAGACCTGGACCTCATCGAGGAGCTCAGAGAGACTGCCGCTGTCAGGTTGGCTTCGTACCAGCAGAAAATGAGAACACATTATAACCGCAGAGTCCGACCACGGGAGTTCTTTCCTGGCGACCTTGTCTTGAGAGAAGCAACTCTTGCCACAAAGAATCCAACCGAGGGCAAGTTGGCAGCCAAATGGGAGGGGCCCTACGTGGTGAAGGCCCGCCCGCGGCCAGGCACTTATCGACTTCAAGACATGGATGGCCGAGACCTTCCCCATCCCTGGAATGCTGAACATTTGAAGCGTTACTATCAATGAATCCTTACTTTTGTATTAATAGAATTGTTGTATTTTCCTTTTTCAATACATAATATAAATATCGACTGGAGTTCCCACTTTCTATAATTCAATTGTCTGAATGTAGCTTCTATTTGCAGCAGCACTTTCAAAAGCCTCAGTCCGACCTGAGCACTTTCAAAAGCCTCAGTCCGACCTGAGCACTTTCAAAAGCCTCAGCCAGACCTGAGCACTTTCAAAAGCCTCAGCCAGACCTGAGCACTTTCAAAAGCCTTAGTCAGACCTGAGCACTTTCAAAAGCCTCAGCCAGATCTGAGCACTTTCAAAAGCCTCAGTTCGACCTAAGCACTTTCAAAAGCCTCAGTCAGACCTGAGCACTTTCAAAAGCCTCAGCCAGATCTGAGCACTTTCAAAAGCCTCAGTCCGACCTGAGCACTTTCAAAAGCCTCAGTCCGACCTGAGCACTTTCAAAAGCCTCAGCCACACCTGAGCACTTTCAAAAGCCTCAGCCACACCTGAGCACTTTCAAAAGCCTCAGCCAGACCTGAGCACTTTCAAAAGCCTCAGCCAGACCTGAGCACTTTCAAAAGCCTCAGTCAGACCTGAGCACTTTCAAAAGCCTCAGCCAGACCTGAGCACTTTCAAAAGCCTCAGTCAGACCTGAGCACTTTCAAAAGCCTCAGCCAGACCTGAGCACCTCCAAAAGCCTCAGTCCGACCTGAGCACTTTCAAAAGCCTCAGCCAGACCTGAGCACCTCCAAAAGCCTCAGTCCGACCTGAGCACTTTCAAAAGCCTCAGCCAGACCTGAGCACTTCCAAAAGCCTCAGTCCGACCTGAGCACCTTCAAAAGCCTCAGTCAGACCTGAGCACTTTCAAAAGCCTCAGCCAGATCTGAGCACTTTCAAAAGCCTCAGTCCGACCTGAGCACTTTCAAAAGCCTCAGCCAGACCTGAGCACCTCCAAAAGCCTCAGTCCGACCTGAGCACTTTCAAAAGCCTCAGCCAGACCTGAGCACTTTCAAAAGCCTCAGTCCGACCTGAGCACCTCCAAAAGCCTCAGCCAGACCTGAGCACCTCCAAAAGCCTCAGTCCGACCTGAGCATTTCCAAAAGCCTCAGTCCGACCTGAGCACTTTCAAAAGCCTCAGTCCGACCTGAGCACTTTCACAAGCCTCAGTCCGACCTGAGCACTTTCAAAAGCCTCGGCCAGACCGAGCACTGAGCACTTTCGAAAGCCTCAACAGCCGCAGTCAGAACCATCTGAAAGCTCGTAAAGCAAACCACTCAGTCATGATCTGACGCTTAACCACAATTTCAAGATAATTTGACACTTAGTCATATTTTAAAGATGTCCTCCCATATTTCATTTGCCAATCACATCTTCAACATTACATTTCAGTCTATTCTTTCAAGGTAATTTGACACTTAGTCAATATTTTAAAACTGTTCTCTCCTATTTTCATTCGACACTTTGTTTTACACCTTCAACATTATGTGTCAGTGTACTTTCATGCCCATTCAACTTGAAACATTATTTTCCAGATCCCCCTCCCCACACTTAAACAAATTTGCTATTTCACTCTGTATTAGAAAATTCCTCATCCTATTTTGGCCTGGATTTTGGCATGACTTTAGTTTCACCCTGTCCTACTGCCTGGCACCAGCATTCGCTGAAAACATCAGTGCACCAAATAAAAAAAAAAAAAAAAAAAAAACAACACAAAGGCCAAACCAACACAAGGGCAAATACACTGGAATCATCAATTAGAACCATAAGTGCCATTTTATTCATTCAAGAATGTGTGCACAAATTACTTACATCCCTTCCAAAAAAAAAAAAAAAAAAAAAAAAAAAAAAAAAAAAAAAAAAAAAAACAAAAAATGTGTGTATACACAAAATACAAACTTCTAACTACACCTATCCTTCCGATCACTCCTCCTCCTCACTCGAGATAAGATCCGCTTCTTCTACACCCTCGTCCAGGGGGGTCTGGGCCACATCATCCTTCCCCACTGTCACCCTGCTAAAGTCAAGCTCTGGGAACAGCTCTTCAGCCTTGCGCCTGAACATTTGCCACCCGCTGTCCCAGTACTCTGCCATTTCATGCTTATAAAAGTCTGACCGTTGGAAGCTCTCTATGACTTCAGACTCAGGCCTTCCTTCAGCCGTTGTCCGCGATGGGCCAGCCCCCCCGGACTCCTCCCTCGCCAGGCTGCTCGCCACTGCAGCATCAATGGCCATCTGAAACTCAGGCGACCCTTTGAATTGCTCAATCGCTGCCGTGTATAGATCGGGGTAAGCAGCCCTCTCAGAGGCTGCCTTCGCCCTCTCCTTATCCAGTTCTCTCTGAAGGGCCGCCTTCTCAGCAGAAGCTTTGGCCATCTCAGCTTCTAACTCCCTCTGCAAGGCCTCCCTCTCAGCCACTCCCCTTTTTCGCTCCTCCTCCATCTCCTTCTTTAGGCTCTCCCTTTCCGCCGTTGCCTTCTCCATCTCTGCTTCCAACTCCCTCACCAGCCTCCCCCTCTCCTCGTCTGCCTTGGCAAGCCCGTCTTCCAACTCCTTTTGCAGAGCCTTAATCTTAGCATCTGCCTCATCTTTTTGCCTCACCAGCTCTTCGTTGCTGTTCATGGCCTCTTCGTGCCGATCGTTGGCAATGGCACAGGCTTGTTGGGACTCTTCCAACCTCTTTTGCTCGCCGACCAGTTGGAACTCGAGTGACACAACCTTTCGGCGTGCATCCTCCAGATCCAGCTTGACTGCTTGCAACTCAGCCTGAGCCTTCTCCCAACTTGTCTTCTCAACCTTCAGCTTGGCCAGCTGTGCCTCTGCCTTCTCTGCCTTGATTTTTGCAGCCCCAGCCTTCCTAAAGAGGGCCCCTGCCAAGGTCGTCACCTCCATCTGTGCAGAACACAACCCCCTGAAGAGGTCTGCCTCGTTAAACATTGAAGCTGAACGCAGGCCTGACTCCTCCACGATCCTCACCAAACGCTCAGCCCCTGCCCTGGCTGGGCCTTCCTCCCCCTCCAGTCGTCCACCCACCGCGCGCGCATGATAAATAGCCGTCTTCAGGCCAACCCCTCCCTCCTGAGGTGCAGGACTCCTTGGCATCTGCTGCCCCCCACTTGGCTCAGAACTGGCCAAGCCCCCTGCCACTTGAATTGCGGGGGCGACCCCTACCGCTTCTGGAGTATCCCTGACCACAGGGGTCTCCACCACAGCTGGGACCTCCTTCACCTTCTTGGGCTCAGTCTCCCCTACGGCCTCCACAGGGGCACTTCTCTTCTTCCTTTTCCTTTTCGGAGCCCCCCCATCATCCCTGGCCTTCTCTCTCACAGGATCCACAGGGAGTTTTCGTGGCTCAAACTTACTCAAGTCCTTCTCCCCCAACGGCTTTGGGCGAGGCCTGATCCTCTCCTTCGCGATCGGCTGTGGGGGTCGGTCGTCTTGTGCTTTCGCGAACATGGCGGCCTTGGCAAGGATTGCCTGATCCTCAGCCTCCTGAGTTTTTCTCCTTGCCTCCAATTCCGCTCGGTCAAGATCCCCACCGACCGGCTGAGGACCCAGCCCTGCCTCAAACAGTGCAGAAGGCTGCACGAGGTCATCCCATCTCGCTTTCTCTTTTTCTCTCCATTCTTTCACCCTCTTCACCCTCTCCCCAGCCTCAGCCCCCAGTCTTGCCTCTACCGTCTTGATTGGCACTTTCCAGATGGTGCGCACCCCAGGCCCCCCGTTGGCAGAATCATAGAACCACCGCGCCCGCCATCCCTTGATTGATGTGGGGAGCCCAGCCACCGCCCCCTTCCCCGCCACCGCCTGCAAGGTGACCCACGTCTCTTGTTGCCCTGAGGCCTTGTAACAAGCGAAGAACTCCTCCACCGTCATCGACCCCCCCTCACTTGCCTTTGGCCAGGCACTTGCGCAGGACAGCACGATTTTCCAAGCATTGGGCATCAGCTGACCCGGAGCCACTTCCAGGTGGTTGAGCACGTTCACCACTATTCGAGGCAGTGGCAACCTCAACCCCCCCTTTAGAGCTTCTTCGTACAGGGAAAATGCTCCTGGCCTAACGTCCGATGGCCTTTCCGTTGACGTTGGCAACAACAACTCCACTTCCGCCGGAATTTGGTACTTCTCGCGGATAGCCCCCAACTCCGCCTCCGTTATCGTCGATTTGTCCGCCTTTGTGTGCCAATGGTCCGGCTCCGCCTGACTGATTGGTGTCGGCGCTGCAATCATGGTGGAGCCACCGAAACGTCTCGCTGGTTCCCCCACCCTCTCCGTTCTGTACTGGGCAGCTAATTCTTCTGCATCATCGTCCCCCAGAGGATCCACTCTCACATTCACGTCTTCTTCTTGCGCCATTCCTACAGTGTGTCTGCGGATCGCTTCTGACGCAGGCCCTAAGAAGTTGAAGAAATGCTCCAATGGTGTATCGCGAGCAACAAACGGTGTAACACTTGGAATGTTTTGGGTTCTTGAGAACAAGTAAGTAAAGCGAACAATACCAAAAGCCCACGGTTTACCCGTATTCCAAGGATCCAAATTAATTTTCGCCAGTTTGAAAAGTTTTCAAATCATCCGCCAAAACTGCCTTTTCAATGCCCATAATAATGCCCTGACGTTTCGCTTCTAATCTGACGCTTGACCCTTCCCCTCCCTCAAACTTCTGCCACGTGTATGGCCTGGATGCACTGACTTCTGCCCTTACTTGTCTTTTCCACTTCAACTCATCACGTGACACGCCGCCTCTTGAGCCCCGCGCCCTTCCACTCGTCCACCCGCTCGGTCGGCCTCACGGTCGGCCTCGCCCGCTCGGTCGACCTCACGATCGACATCACCTGCTCGGCCACCCTCACGGTCGGCCTCACCTGCTCGGCCACCCTCACGGTCGGCCTCACCCGCTCACGGTCGGCCTCACCCGCTCGGCCACCCTCACGGTCGGCCTCACCCGCTCGGTCGACCTCACGATTGACATCACCTGCTCGACCACCCTCACGGTCGGCCTCACCCGCTCGGCCACCCTCACGGTCGGCCTCACCCGCTCGGTCGGCCTCACGGTCGGCCTCGTCCGCCCGGTCGGCCTCACGGTCGACCCCTCCGGCACGGCCGCCCTCACGGTCGGCCTATGCTCTCCCCCCACCGATCGGATCCATCTTCCCTGTTATTATTCCCTTCGTTGGACTAAAGCTGCACTCGGGAATGGGGGACTACTGACAGGGATAGGCCCACAGGGACCACGACCCATCATGAGTAAACCCAAGCCCACCAATTAAACCCCATTGCACAACCCGGGTGGTAAAACCCAGCATCACTGGAAGCCAACTGGACAGGGAAGACCAATGACATTCGGACACGCGGCGGATGCAGGACAGGCCACGTCAGCAGACAAAGATCTGCAGAGTTATTGCCACAGCACATCACCATTAATGCAATCCATCAGAACATTTATTGCGACAACACTTCCCAGCCGGCACGGCACCTCCTCACCCTGAACAAGGCAAATCACGACACAAGCTTTCGGCGGGGGAAAGCCCAGAATAGCAGAGGTAATGAAATGATTACCAAAGGATATAAGCAAGGAAAAAGGAGAAAAGAAGGTTAAGTTTTTTACCTCTCTCTCTCTCTCTCTACGTT
The DNA here is from genome assembly GCA_036172215.1 of Camellia granthamiana. Taxonomy (NCBI): domain Eukaryota; kingdom Viridiplantae; phylum Streptophyta; class Magnoliopsida; order Ericales; family Theaceae; genus Camellia; species Camellia granthamiana. The sequence goes on from CM069914.1 coordinate 35,088,315, forward strand.
TTGTCTATCGCCCTTTCTAATTCACACACCGGAGGGTTCGCCGGGGGACTACCCCGTCTCCCGATTGAACTTGCTTGCAGGTTTTCCAGTGGGCCTGAGGAGCTTGGATCGGTCCAGCCCATACACGACGACACTCAGTAACATCATCATTATTTCACAAACACAAAATATATATCCAAAAGTTCTAAAATTTTCTCTGTATGAAAACGATAGTTAAATATTTATAACAAAAATTCATTAAAAACTTAAAGAATAAATGAATTCGATCCATAAGATTGGCCGATAATTATCCCAAACAACAGTGCTAATGGGTTTTAATTTCAAGGCGAATTGAAGCAATTTTTAAGGCCAAGTTTGGGAAGTTTAGAATAAGTGCACTTTTTGACTTTTCTTGTATTATGTGTAGAAAAAGTAGAGAGGAGATGTTGATTGATGTGACCCAAAAAAGATAAAAAGATGAAATAAGTGCACTTATATTTGTTTCCCAAACAAGGCCTAAGCGTATGATTGCTATTTTAGTATGCTAAGTAGACCCAATAAATATCGAATCTCCAACGAACCCAGAATAGAACCTTAGGTTAATTTCATTTCATTCCTAAACTGCATCACTTTTTCTATTCATTTTTAAACTATTAATTTCTTCTATTTAGTTTTTAAAATTTCTTATTCCAGTTCTTGTGGTCGAATTGAAGATGATTATATAAATCAGTAAATGATAAAACCTAATTGAATGGTGTAAAAAGTGATTTCAAAATTTGAACAATTCATCCATAATTACAAAAAATTAATGTTTGAGAGAAAAAAGTTAGAAGAAAAAAATATATTTTCAGGACTAATTTTTTTGTTACAAAAAATGTCATTATATTTTTTATGACAAAATTGAAAAAAAATGACAGCTCTATCTACTTTTAAAAATGAAATTAGTCGTATCAAATAAGAAATGATCATTTAAACAAAAGTCCAACAGTAATTCTCTTTCTTTCTTTTTCTACTAATTTTGAAACAGGTCTAACAGTATATAAACACTCTTTGTCTTTTTTTTCCTTTTTTTTAGTCTATGTAAATAAATAAAAAAATAGAGACAAACAGTTTCTATAGCCAAACCACACGTCGGGTTGAGATATTCATTCTCACTACCATATTGCAAATTTATGAAAAGACTTCCTACAAAGTCTTCAATTTTTTAAGTTCTTTTATTATTAATTTCAATTCCAATGTGCTGCACATTGAAACATCAAAAGACACACCTTTCACTTTGTTCCTTTGTGGATGAGATAGCTTTCTAGTATTGCCAGTAACCTTCATGTTCTACCAGATTATTGCCCTTTTTCTTTTTCCCTCCTTTTTTTTTCTTTTTTTTTTTTGGGGTCAAATTTTTTCCAGCATAACTTTCCTATTTTTTAAATTAAAAAAATATGTAAGTGCACAAATTTGTTCGCATTTTTATAGTTTGAAAGTGGACAGATAGACACATATAACTATTCATCCAAATTTTTAATATAAAAGTAATTTAAAAGTACAAAAATAGACAAATTTGTCTCCATTTACAATATGCAAGTTATTTATACTATTTGTAAGTTTAATTATCACAAATGATATAACTCAATATTATGAGGGTTATAATTAAAAAAGAAAATTTAAATTATAGCCAAACATCACATGAGGTATATAACTAAATAACTCTTGTATCATAACCAAAATAATGACATAACCAACATCACAATATGTCCTAACTAATAACACAATAAATCATAAATAATGACACAAAAAACGTAACCAAATGTGCATAACAACATCTTTATTATGTAAATTTTTGAAGACTTGAAGTTAATATCACCCAAGAATTGAGTCTTCATTTGGTATTGGCTTTTTTGTGCTGGGATTTTTTTAGCCTGGCTTTTTTAGTCTCGTTTGATTTGGTTTTTTTGACTTTTGCGAGAGAAAAATTGTAATGATTATAGTTTGGATGTGACATTTTATCTTATTAATTTATGTAACTAATTTTATCTTTTTATGCTTTTTTAACCAAAAATCTAAAACCAAATGAAGCTTACTTTAGTCAATTTCACCCAATTTCCCAGAATGGGAACATTATTGGAGGCTTGAAGTTAACATCATCACCCAAGAGTTACACTGTTGGTCAATTTTATTTAAAAAAATTAAACTTTCTATCTTTTAAATATTATTGGTCATTAAACTTTAGATTTTTAAAATTGGTTTTAATTTATTAAAATTTTGTCAATATAATTCAATTAGCAGCTGTAGCTGTAGTCCAATCTGCTAATGTAAAATGACTTGCTATTTATTTATTTTTTATTTTTTTATTTGTCATTCTGACTATTTAAATATTATAGTATTTTTATTTTGATCTTTAAAAAATATCACATTTTTTTCACTTTGCTCCATTGGTTCAGAGCCACATGAAATTTTCTATTAAAGAATTTGACAATAGCTTCTAATAAGACCACATAGACAAAAATTTAATAATTTAATATTTTTTTAATCGAGGTAAAAATTGAATAATCTTTTTTAGTGTAAAGTATAATTTAGTCAAATGTTATTACTGTCGATTGGGTTAATTATATTTTTAACTCGTGTCGTTTAATCTAAATTTCACTTTAATTCTTATAATTTTAATTTGAACAATTTATTCCTTACATATTAAGTCTAATTTTAATTTGGTCTTTTGATCTAAATTAGAGATTAAAAAATTAATAATTTTGAGACATTTGTCAAGTTTCTAAGGTATAAACATAGATAAAACTAATAAAAATTTAAACAGAATGACTACAATAAAATTAAACTTAAAATATGAAAACCAAATTAAAATTATAAAATTTAAAATAAAATTTGAATTAAATTACGAGAATAAAAAATATGATCACCGAAGACTTGCCAAAGACTTTTTAAAGTCAGGGACGTCACTAAAGATTTGCCAGTCTTGAGTCCTTTTGGTGAATGACCCTCCCGCTGAGCTTAGGAGCTTATTGGTAGCTGATATGTTAGGCCTTTCCAGGAAAAAGTTGTAGCATCTGTTTGTCCTATCTTTTCCGATGTTTTAAAAAATAAAAAATAAACACAACGTAAAATCATCTCTAATAGTTTACTAAATATTTTATTAAATTTAAATTTAAATTTAATAAAAAAAACTCACTTTTTGCTACTCAAATTCAGTACCAAATCTTTTATTAAATTCAGATTTTCTCAAATATTTTATCAAATTGAGGATGAATATGTCTTTTATCAAATCATTTTCAAAATCGTTGGATTTTTACCACTGGATATCTCTCAGATATTTCCGGATAACCACCTTAAGGAAAAAATTTATGAAAAATTTATACTGGCTGATCGACCGGCCGAACATCTGCCCAATCGTCTGCTCGGTCGACTTGTGTTCTGATAAAACTTTAAAAATCTCTGTTGAAACACTTGATATCAAATAAAATTTTTATTCAAATTTAATTTTAAAAAAAATACGCCGTTGGAGATGCTCTAAGTCATCTTTTATAAACTGTTACTATCAAATCAAATATTTGTCCATAATTTAAAGTTTGAATAACCTCCTTTTTGTGTTTTTTTCTTTTTCTTTTTTCCAATGGGTAGGAAATAATTTACACTAAAAAAGCTAAGTGCCAAAAAATTATTTCTAAAATTTTAATATGTAGTTCTGATTCAACTCTTATAGTTGGAGTTACATTTATAATAAATTTGAATCAAACATTAATCTTTTTAAATAAAAAAATTGATTATGTATTATTATTGTATAAATATCAATATCATGACAAAATAAGTGCATTTTTTTATTTAAGTATGTTTTTTGACTTTTTATTAAAAAAAAATGTGTAGATAAGTAAAGAGATGACGTGACCCAAAAAAGATAAAAAGATAAAAAGTGTGTATTTCTTAATTTATGCCAAACCACCCTTTAATTGAAATTTAATTATGTAAAAAAGTTTAACAACATGTATCCAAATATATGCAACAAATTTGGCAATAAAGTCATGGCCTCAACAAGCCAAATAGTTTACATTCAAGACCGTTGTCAATTTTATAAGAATAAATTACATTTTCTATCTTTAAAAATATTGGTCCTTAAATATTAGAATTTTAAAATTGAGTAAATTATACCAATAGTTCCTACTGCTTGTCTCATTTTGATCCCCACACTTTCAATAGACTTAATTTTAATTCTTAATTTTAGATTTTGTGTCAATTTGGTCTAATTCATATATTCATTAAATTTTTTAACAAAAAATGATCATTGAGTTACTTGTGGTTAAGTCATTGAATTGATGAAATTTACAATTTTACCCTTAAAAATAATCTTTTAAGCATTTAATATCTCAACTAAATATAATAAGATAATCCATCCAAACAAACACGCCGTTGACCTCACCCAAGAGTTAACTTTAGTCAATTTTAGCCTCTGTTTGGGAAGTTGAGGTTGGGGCTTTTATGGTTAAAATAGTCACAAAAAAATAAAATAGGTTTTTTAATCCAATAAAATAAAAGATCACATCCAACCCATAACCATTACATTTTTTTCTCTTACAAAAGTCAAAAAAACCATATCAAACGAGGCTTTTTAGTCCAAGTTAAAATAGTTAAAAAACCCAAATAGCCAAAAAAATCAACTCACTCCCCAAACCAATCCTAATTTTAACATTATTGAAGACTTGAAATTAACATCACCAAGGGTTACACTAAGACTATTGGTTAATTTTATTTGAAGAAGTTACACTTTCTATCTTTTAATTATTACAGTTTTGTTTTGTTTGGATTTTCAAAATTCACTTTTCAAAAAATTAAAATTTTTTATTTATTTTTATTTTTTTATTTTCAATAAAAAATTTTAATATTCTAAGTAATTTTTTTAATTTTTACATATACCTAACATAAATATACTTAAAAAGTACAATATTTGTGAAAGGATTTTTAGAAAACTCACTAAATACCAAAAATATAAATAAAAAAAATTCAAGAATTCAGTACATTTTTCGTATTCTTGTATATTTATTAATTTTTTAAAATATATTTTTTATCAATATTTTACTTTTTAGTTACATCTAAGTAAGATGCATAAAAAAAATAGAAAACTTGCTTAAAATTTTAAAAATATTCACTAAGAATAAAAATATACAAAAAATAAAAAACTCAATTTTCTGAAAATTAAATCCAGAAAATTGAAACAAAACACAATAATTGGTCCTTAAACTTATAGATTTTTAAAATTGGTTTTAATTTATTAAAATGTTGTCAATATAAGTCAATTAGTAGCTGTAGTCCAATTTGCTGATGTAAAATGACATGTTGATTATTTTTTAATTTTTTTTTTTCATTTTGACTATTTAAATATTATATTATTTTTACTTTAATCTTTAAAATATCACTTCTTTTTTTTTTTTTCACTTTGCTACTTCGGTTCAGAGCCACATGAAATTTTCTGTTAAAGAATTTTTCAATAGCTTCTAAGATTCAATAATTTAAGACCACATTGACAAAAAATTCAATAATTTAAGATTTTTTTTTAATCAAAGTAAAAATTGAGTAATACTTTTTAGTCTAAAGTATAATTTAGTCAAATTTTTTTTATTATTGAATGGGTTAGTTACACTTTTAGCTCATGTAGTTTGATATACATTTCACTTTAATTCTTATAATTTTAGTTTAAATAATTTGTTCTTTACACATTAAAGTCTAGTTTCAATTTGACTCTTCCATCTAAATCAGAGGTTAATATTAATAACTTTAGGACACTCGTCAATTTTCTAATATATGAACATAGACAAAATTAGCAAAAATTTAAACAAAATAATTCAATTAAACAACTCTAATACAGGGCCCGAATATGTAAGAGCATCTCTAACGGTTCACCTAATTTTTCACCAAATCTAAGTAAAAAAATGACAATTTTCTCAATTTGAGAATGCTCCAATGGTTGGTTTTCATCAAATCTCCTCCAGGGACAACCGGTTGGTCGACCGGTAAGGCAAAAAATGTATTTTTTTAAAAAAATTGTTTGAACCTACTTATTTGAACTGTTTGAACCTTTTAGTGGTCGACCGGTTGGTCGACTGGCTGGTCGACCGATAGGGCAAAAAATATATATATATTTTTGAATTGTTTGAACCTACCCATTTGAACTGTTTGAACCTTTTAGTGGTTGACCGGTTGGTCAACCGATCGAGCAACCGCCTGGTTGACCAATTCCTTTCCTCCAACGGTCACAAACAGTAATTTGCTGAAATCTGGAGCCTGTTCTCATTTTGGTGAAACTTTTGGTGAATTCTCGATTTGATATTGATTTGGTGAAACCATTGGAGTACCAAAAAATCACTTTTTCACCAAAATTTAAATCTGATGCCAAGTTTGATGAAGCATTGGAGATGGTCTAAGAGCTTGAATGGCTCTAAACTGGTTTTCCTCCCAAAAATTGATGCACGTGGAGCTCACGTGTTCTATCAAACTAATGAAACAAAAACAGAGCTCACGTTTTGGATTTTTTTTTTTCTTTCTCTGTTCTGAGAGGATGAAAATGAAGAAGAAGAAGAAGAAGAAGAGGGGAGGGAGCTGGAAAATATTCTATACACAAATCAAAAAAAAAAAAAAAAACAACAACAACACCATCAGGATCAGATCTTCTCTTCATCTTCTCCCCTCTCATCCATTAATATAGCATCATCAACACATTAATACAGATCCTCTCATCCCATTAATACAGATCCAACAAATACAGATCTATTTCTATACACTGCACAGACAGATCCAACAATCCAACAATCACAAAAACAAAAACAAAAATATTCTATACACAGATCATCAAAAAAAAAAAAAAAAAACACACATCTATATATATATATATATATGAGAGAGAGAGAGAGAGAGAGAGAGAGAGAGAGTTGGGATGAGAGGATCTGTATTAATGTGCTTGCTCTTTCTTGCCATCAAAACAAATACAGATCTATATATATATATTCATCTTCTTCTTCGTCTCCTTCTTCTCTTCCTCCCCCTTCTCTCATCTTTTCTCCTCCTCTCTCAGCTCTACCTGCTCTCTTTCTTCCCTGTTTCAAAAAGGAAAGGGAACGAAAATAAAAGGAGAAAAAGAAACAAAAAAAAAATGAAACCCAAAACGACCCTCTTTCAAAAAGGAAAGGAAACGAAAATAAAAGGAGAAAAAAGAAAAAAAAAATGAAACCTAAAACGATGTCATTTTGAGTTTCGAGCCGATTCGAGCTAACGGGATTTCGAGCTCTCAAACATTTTTCTAAATCAAAATTAGATTTAAAATATAGAAATTAAATTAAAATTATAAGATCTAAACTGAAATTTGAATTAAACAACAAGAGTAAAATTTGAATTAAATCACGAGAATACCAAAATTGTCCAAGACTTTTTATGTCAGGAAGACAACGTCAATAGCTACCCAAGACAAGACTTGTAAGTCATCTTCAAACTGCCACTATCAAATCAAATATTTGTCCATAATTCAAAGTTTGAATAATTAGATTCTCCTTTTTTTTCTTTTTCTTTTTTCCAATGGGTAGGAAATAATTTACACTAAAAAAATTAAGGCTCTATTTGGTTGTGATTTGTAATCAATTTTCTACACGTGTATTTGAGTATGATGTTTGGTTATGGTTTTGAAATCAATTTTCACGAGCTCTGCAGAGAACTCTGTGCATCAGGCCGCGTTTTTTGTGAAAATTTTGCCTGAGGAAGTCCACCCGGAAGACCACCCGGATGTCCTTGGGGATGTCCACCCGGATGTCCTCTGAATTCCAGAATTTTTTTTTTTTTTGCAATTGATTTACATAATCGGGAAAAATATTTTCTGAAAATTTTTAAATTTTTTATGTGTTTTAAAATAATTTTGAGTTGTATGTTTAGTTATGAGTTGTAAATTTTTGTATCACATATCAAATGTCACATCAACAATTCCTCACTCAAATCAAACCTCTTTTCCAAAACTATTTTCAAAATTCTTTACCAAACAAATTTTTTACACTCAAATTATAATTCTACAATACAAAAACTCAAAATACAACTTATACTCTCAAATCACATTTACAAAACACAACCAAACGCAGGCTAACATTTGGTAAAATTTTAAAATTATGATTTGATAATAGAGTTGTATTTTGAGTTTGTGAGTTTTGAAATTATAATTTGAAAAGAGAAAAATTATTTGATTATAAGTTTTGAATTGAATTTTGAATTTTTGATGTGATATATGAGATTAAAAAGTTGTTTGATTTAAAAACTTATAACTCATGACCAAATACATAACTCAAAATTCTATTCAAAGCTCATAATTTTTTTTTATAAATTTTGAAAATATTTTTTATTTAAAATATAAAAATAATAGGTGTCAATTGCCCCCTCCAAAAAAAAAAAAAAACAAACAAACACCATTCCGGTCAACTGGCTGGATGTCCGCAGAGACGTCTGGGAGGATGACCGGGTAGACGTATTTTCAAAAGTGGGTGTGGAATCATTTTTTGAAAATTCTAACCAAACACAACACTCAAACCAAGGTGTGAAATCACATTTTCAAAGCTCCACCAAACATAGCCTAAGCCTCCGTTTGGAAAGTGGGTTGACTTTTTGGCTTTTTGACTTTTTTTGGCTATTTTAGCCTGTGTTAAAAAGCTTGGTTTGGGAAGGATTTTTTGACTTTTTGGCTTTTTTAGATTTTTTTGTGAGAGAAGAGTATAATGATTATGAGTTGGATGTGATGTTTTGTTTGTTGTGGCTAAAATAACCTATTTTGTCTTTTGTGGCTAAAATAGCCCAAAACCTCCTTGCCAATGCCAAAAAATCATGTCTAACATTTTGATATGTAATTTTGATTCAACTCTTGTAGTTGGAGTTACATTTATAATAAATTTAAATTACACATTATTTTTTTGAATAAAAAATTTGATTATGTATTATTATTGCATAATATCAATATCATGACAAATTAGACTAAGTTGAAATTTAATTATGTAAAAAAGTTTAACAACATATATCCAAATGTATGCAACAAATTTGACAATTGGGGTGTTTTGGGAAGTTGGTAAAAAGTTGACTTTTGACTTTTTACCAAGCTTTTTAGCTTTTTGGAAAGTGATTTGGGAAGTTGATAAAAAGCTGGCTTTTTACCTTTTAGTTTAATATTTATTTATGGTGTCAAATCAAATTAAAATGAACAAAATACCCTTACCCAACATAAGAAATTTATTTTTTTAAAATTTTTTTTCTTAGGCCCTAATTTGTAATTTTACACTTGTGTTTTTGGCATTTCCCAAACCACATTTGTTGTGTTTTTGACACTTGCATTTTTAGACATTTTATCCAAAAACGTGACTTTTTATTTTATTCCCAAAATGACATAATAAAGTCATGGCCTCAACAAGCCAAATAGTAAGACTTACATTCAAGACGGTTGTCAATTTTATTAGAATAAATTACACTTTCTACCTTTAAAGTTATTGGTCCTTAAATATTAAAATTTTAAAAGGAATAATGTTTGAGAGTTTTAATTTGAGAGCTCTAATGCAGCTCTAATAATGTGGAGAGTGTTCATGTGAAAGTGGGGTCCACACTCCTCTCTCTATCTCTCTCTTTCACCTCACTAGAACTCCATCTAGAGCTCTAGTATTAGAGTTATATAATTTAGTATAATTGAAATTTGTATCATTACTGAAAGTATAATTTAGTCAAATTTTATAATTATTAAATAGTTGAAAGTTGAGATTACCGAAGATTTATCCAATATTTTTCAAGTCATGAAGACAACGTCAAGATAACTTAATACTTGCTTTAAGACTTAAAACAGTATCATTGAAGACTTGTAAGTCATCTCCACGGAGTCAAGAAATACTTGCTGAAGACTTAAAACATTATCACTGAAGACTTGTAAGTCATCTTCTATAACTTGCTACTATCAAATCAAATATTTATCACATAATTCAAAGTGAATAATCACCTCTTATTTTATTTTTATTTATTTATTATTTTTCCAATGGATAAGAAATAATTTGCACTAAAAATATAAGTGCTCAAAAATTATGTCTAGAATTTTAACTCTCATACAATTAGATTTACATTAATAAGAATTGGGCAACACTTTGATTTTTGTAAATAAAAATTTAGAATATGTATTATTGTTGTACAAATATCAATATTATGACAAACTAGACTAATAAATTGAAATTTAGTTATGTAAAAAAGTTTAACAACATATATTCAGATGTATGCAACAAATTTTGCGATAAAATTATGACCTCAACAAGTGAAATAGTAATATTGTGGAAAGGGGAGTTTGCGGTGAGTACAACAAGATATAAGAATTTTATACGCATAATTTTATTATCGTTAAGTTTCCAATCATAAATATTACAGAAAAGAGAATGTATGCTATCTTTTATTAAAGCTAGTGACAAAATCAAAGACATGTAGAGTATATTTTAAATATTAAAAGACTCATTTCACAAAAATTCTAATTTGTGAAGCTTCCAAGTAAATTCAAATTTTTATGACTTAGTCATCCTTTTTTTTTCCCCACATGGAATTTCGTCTGCAAAGCCGCGTCTAATTCGCATTGAGCTATACGGAAAAAAGATTTGTGAATAAGGTCACTAAAGACTTTAACTTTGCAAACACTTCGTTTAGTTTTTTGAGGGTAAATTATACAAATGATCACTGTAGTTTATAAGATGTGTCAATTTGGTTCTTATTATTTTAATTTGTTCGATTTTGTCCCTTAATTTAACAGATTGTGCCATGTTAGTCTAATAAATAAGGATTGTTAGGTTTGATGAACAAAAAGTCAAGCGATGTGTCAATTTGGTCACTGTAGTTTACACGATATCTTCATTTGGTCCCTGTCAAAATCGAGTAAACTAAAACAATAGGGACCAAATTGACATGTAGTTTACACGATGTCTTCATTTGGTCCCTGTCAAAATCGAGTAAACTAAAACAATAGGGACCAAATTGACGTATCGTATAAACTACTGGGATCAAATTGAATAATGGTATGCTGAATACTAATCACATTTATTTACTAAAAGTAATTTATCATCTTATATATTATCTTTATATTAGTAACAAAATTGAGCAAGTGTTGGAATCCATTAAACTAATACAATGATAATATGTAAGATTGTACAATGACAATTTTCAATTTATATATTTTTATTATTGAATTATTATTAAGTTATAAAAAGGAGAGTGCATATAGAAGAAGCATCATATCCAATTCCCTCTCTACCACCCCACCCAATACTGGTGTAAGAATGGGTTTCTTACTATCCAATTATCAACTCACAATATGTATCCTGTATTCCCTACTTTTCTGCTTGTCTTCTTCTCCTGCACATCTTTGCCATAATGACGAGAGCACTGCTTTGCTCCAATTTAAGCAACTCTTTTCCTTCGATTGCTCTGGTTGCTATTGCATCAGAGATTCTGCTCCACTTACTGATAATTGGAAAGAGGGTACAGATTGTTGTGCATGGGTTGGGGTCAGATGTGATGACACCACTGCTCATGTCATTGACCTCGAACTCGATTGTGCCTGCCTATATGGTACCATCCATCCAAACAGCAGCCTCTTCAATCTTGTTCACCTTCAATACCTCGACCTTTCGGTAAACAACTTCAATCACTCTCAAATTTTACCTTCATTTGGCCGTTTCACAAATTTGACCTATCTTGACCTCTCCCTCTCCCATCTTTCTGGCCCAATACGATCATCAGAAGAAGTCTGGCAAGGGAATAACTTCTCCAATAGCATTTTCCACTTACAGAAATTGCAAGAGCTGTGGTTAAAAGGTAACAGAGAACTCACAGGTAAAATTCCAAGTTTTATTAATGGAACTCTCCGGCACCTTAGGTCGTTGGATCTCTCTGAAACAGGTTTCTCCGGAGAGCTACCTAATTCCATCAGCCAACTTGAGTACTTGGAGTACCTAGACCTCCATGACTGCAATTTCTCTGGTACGATTCCGAGATCACCTAAGAATCTTTCTTATTTAGATCTTTCACACAACAATTTTGAAGGCCCAATTCCACCTTTTTCCATCTTCTCGCAACTTGATTACATATGTCTCTCAAACAATAAACTAACAGGCCCCTTTCCATCATCCATGCCTTCCTTGTTTCATCTCGAGAACCATGTCTATCTTGATCTTTCGTCAAATAATTTAAGCGGCACTGTTGAGCTGGACATGTTTGCAAAGCTTGAATATTTGGATCTTTCAAACAGTGGTCTATCATTGACCACCACCAACTCCACTCCCTCTTCTTTCAAAATCATTTGGAGATTACTATTGTCGTCTTGCAACATAAGTAAAATTCCTGAATTTTTAAAAACCCAAACGCAATCTTTGGTCATGCTAGACCTTTCGAACAACCACCTAAATGAAGAACTCAATCCACTCTGCAATCTTGATTCTCTTGCATATCTTGATCTGTCCAATAACCAATTTGCCGGATTAATTCCTACCTGTTTTGCGAACCTCACTGAATTAAAATTTTTAAATTTGCAAAGAAACAATTTCCGTGGTAGCATCCCTCAAACATTTGGATACGCAAGCATGTTAAAGGAAGTTGACATTAGCCACAATGGATTGCAAGGGGTGCTTCCAAGATCATTGGCGAATTGCACGAACCTAGAAATTTTGAATCTGGGTCATAATTTGATAGAAGATACTTTTCCATTTTGGTTGGAGAAACTGCCCCAATTGCAGGTTATTGTCTTGCGAGATAATAAATTCCATGGTCCCATACCAAGGAAGAGATTAAACTTCACCAATTTACATATCATTGACATGTCTCACAATGACTTTACAGGCACTTTGCCATCAAAATACTTTGAGGGCATGCATTCAATGATGACGGATGATGAAGACAAATCTATCTTAAATTATATGGGCGATGGTAATGGTTATTATTATTCGGTAACCATAATGAATAAAGGATTGGAAATGGAACTCGTAAGGATCATCACCATCTTCAAAGCTGTTGATTTCTCGCACAACAAGTTTCATGGAAATATTCCAATATCCATTGGAAGACTTAAAGCCCTCCATGTCCTAAATTTTTCAGGTAATGGCCTCACAGGTCTCATTCCAGTGTCCTTGGGGGATCTAACTCAGCTTGAGTCCTTGGATCTATCCCAAAACAAACTCTCTGGAGGGATTCCTCTGCAATTGACTAAATTGACATTCCTTGAAGTTCTTAATTTCTCACAAAACAATCTAACAGGACTTATACCACAAGGTGGGCAATTTGAAACATTTTCAAACACTTCATATGAGGGAAATCTAGGTTTGTGCGGGTTTCCATTGTCAAAGAATTGTGGGAATGTCCAAATTCCAGAATCACCAACTTTACCATCCTTAATTAGCCACAATTTTAAGTTCAAATTTGATGGCTTTGGTTGGGAAGCTGTGTTGATGGGATATGGGTGTGGAGTATTGCTTGGTTTGTTGATTGGAAGTTACATTATTCGAAGGAAAGAAGAATGGCTCATAAGGATTTTTGGTACAAAAATGCATCAACATGGGAAGAGATCAATAAGGTTTGGAAGAAGATAGCTCATACAAAGTCAATTATGAATTGTTTGTAGTAAATATATTGTGTATTCTAATAAATTGGAGAAGTATTTGAAGGCTGCAATGCAAGGAAAAGCTATAGCGCAATTCCGTCACTGTGTCTTCTTTTGCCAATGCAAGTATTGGTTTGTAATCTCCAATGAACCACAACATGTGGAAGAAACATGTATAATTTTTCTGTTTCATAGAGATGCAACAATCTTATCCTATATACTCTGACTCACTAATATAATATATTGTTATATATGTGTGTGTGTATAATGTATAAGAATATAAATGGAAGTTAGTTTCTAATGCAAACAAGAAAAATTGCAACTTTAACCTTTTCTATCACAAGGCCACTCAAACTTCGTACAAAACAACTTAAGTCTTGTATCACTCAACCATTAAATTGTCATGGAATGCATTTGGAGTAAGGAAAAAATATATTATCAAAATGATCAAATTATGCCCTTATTGTGATCTTTGAAGTAGCACACTTCTTGATGATTTCTTTTGTTGATCAATAATTGATTTATTGTTTTTGTTTTGCATCTCTCTTCACTATAACCTTTTATGCTTAGTTTCATCTGTAATTACTCATCAACTATGTTTTCAATTTGACTTATGAAATGCATATCTAAGTTGTATTCATTTTCATTTTTCTTGTCTTTTTTCCTTTCCCTTTCCTAAATGTTCACATTTTGAAACTTAGAAAGTGTTAAGAAGGTAGTTCGTGTCATAAGTTAATAGTTAGCTAATCTTTTCTATTTTTTATGTTCTGGTGGACATGTTATCTTCCTCTTTAACATTATCAGCCACTATGTAGTTTCATTAATTTTATAGCCCTTTGGCTGGCCAAAGTCACCGATTAACTTTTTTTTTAAAGTAAATTATATCGTTGGTCTATCTAGTATGAGAAAAGTTTCGATTTGGTCCTCATAGTTTCAATTTGAACTTTATATTTTTAATTTTATTACAGTATAATCCTTCTATCACATGCCGTTGAAATTTTATACGCAAAACTGCCACATGCAACACACATGAGATTTTTAGCAATTTCAATACAAGAAAAGAAATTGAATAAACTATACCAATGGTCTCTATTGTTTCTTTTGAATTCCACTTTACTCTCTTTAGTTATGCACAAGTTGTTTTTCCATCCAAAAACTAAAAGGCGCATGACAAGCGGGCAATATTGCAACAAAAAATGAAAGTATGGGATTCAAATGTTCAAATTAAGACTACGGGGATTAAAGTGAAAATTAATTTGCATAAACTATAGAGATTAATTGTGTAATTTACCGTCTTTCTTTGTCCTTCTAGTTGAATTTTTTGAAATTTTATCAACTGATACTCTATATATTTATCTCATTCAATTGGACTCTACCCTCACATAACACACATTCTAACACACTTTAATATATCCATGAGAGCACCAATTTACTCTCTAAATTAATAAGCAATTAACACACAAATTTAACATCTATAAGAGAACTCCTGTGGAACACAATAGTAGCAGACATGTTAGTTGTGTCTGTGTCATATAGTCTATAGACCAGCAATTTGACTCGGGCATCCCATAATAGATACCTAAGAGTTAAACAAGTTAACTTATCCATTTTTCGACACAAACACAAATATGGCGCGCTCCAATAATATGAGTATTAAACAAGTTAAGTTAGTTAAACTTGTATAACACGAAATTGATATAGATAACTTGTTTAATAAATAATTATTTACATATTTTAATATTATTTCTACTAAAAGGTATCATGACATTTTTGAATTGCTTATGTAACTCCATCTAATTGATTAAAAAGTATGTGAAATAGAAATTTTAAGGCTAATATTTTTTTTCTTAACTGCAGATAATTTTTTTCCTAGTATTTTAATCTAATAAAAATATATAATAATAGGATGTAATTTTGTAAATTAAGCAAAAAAAATTTAAATTGAGAGCAAATATTTTTATGAATAATTTCATCCAATAATTGGTCTCTACACTGAGTCTTTTCAACTAAAAATAAAATAAAATAAAAAATTGATATGACACATTAATATGACATGAACTAGACAAATACCAAAAATGACATGACTAAAAAATACGAAATAATAAACGGGTTAAGTTAGTGTTGAAATAATTCAGATACAAACCAAAAATGAAACAACATAAATACAACCTAACACGACATGACACCCACCACTAGTTCATATAAAGAACTTGTCATTTAGGAAAAATCTATGATGTGCAACCCAAAAAATTGTGCACGATTTCTACCCTCTCTAATTATAATGATGAGATGTGCACAAAATTACAACACAATGTTCTCAAAATATGATATGATCTCATTCTATCACAACTCCAATGACCCAATGAGTTACTTGGTGAGTCAGGACTCGTAGTGCGATTCAATATGTTTAAGTTATAATTTTAAGCACATTACATCGTAAGCACATTATGTCACAGTTGAAATGAATGTGCACTTCTAAGTGCCTAGCAGAGATTGATCCATAATTACATGTTTATGCACTTGTTTTTACATTGTAAAAGTTAAAGATCTATGGAAAATCTAGGATTTGCACGAATTGCTCATATGAACAAATAAAATCAAACCAAACTAAACTTTGGGATAAATTTGATCAATTATATAAATCCTTTTTAATCATTCAATTTTCACTTTATAGAATTATATTATCTTTCCTTACTATTACATCTACTGCTGCGAAACATTTGGAGGCAAGTTTTAATTGTGTGATGCAAGTGACAAGAGTGACAATTGCACACAAATTTACACTGTACATCTTAGCATAAGTAATACTCACTGAACATGTTTCCCAACAATAAAGGGTAGAGGTGTGAGGTCGCGATGGAGAAAGGGTAGTTGTGATGGTGAAGACTTTGGTGAAAAGGGAAGGAGTTAAGACTAACAGAAGCAACAATGGGACAATGAGGTGTAACAGTGGTAGGGATGATAGGAAATGATGGAAAGGACTAGGGTAGCGAGGATGGGTAGGAGAAGGCTTGGAAATAACAAGGGAGGGCATGGCAGTGGTGGCTAGCAGGAAGTGCCAACCAAAGTTGAAATGGGAGAGCATAGAGAGGAAAGAACAGAAAGGAAAGATAGGTTGGTCAATTCAAGGGATAAATTCCATCAATTTTTTTTTTCTTTCTTACCACCCATATTGCAATCGAGATAAATTCCCCACTAATATGTACTTTGCTTTCCCAAGTCCCACTAAAATATGAAGGTAAATTACCAACAAATCCTAGTGATTAGACGTAATTTCTATTAAGTCCTATCAATTCGTCATTGAAAGTTGATCCTATTAACATTGTCGCTAAAAACTTATGATTATTGACTTTTTTGTGACTATTTTTTAAATCTATTGCTAAAAGCTGACAATTAATGACATTTTATGTGATGATTAGTGACACTTTTTTTTTTAATAATAAAAACGCCGTTAATCATCACATGACCTATATTGGGCAATAAATCTACCTATTAAGACATGCACGTAAATCTCCCAAAATGTAATTACCCCTTAAAATTATTCACAAAGAGAATGGAAACCATGCTTAAAATAGTGCAAGCACTATAACATGATTAGAAGATTTCAAAAGATTTGCCACAATTGCTTAATGATATAATATGATGTATTAAAAGTAAACCTAAAACAAAGAAGAAGAAAAATTAAATGAGCACCATTCCTAGCCTCTACCTCATTGTACTGCTACAAGTAACTAATTTCCTACTCTAAGGTCGCAGCTACCATTTGAACAAACTAAATCGATTGCCACTTTCTACAAGATTCTCGTCTGTGGAATCTGAGCCACTTCTAATTGTGTTATCCGAACTATCATCTGGAAGGAGTTGTATACTGTCAGCATGCTTAATAATCCAATCAGTGAACTTTGGAGAGGATGCCAACTCAGCCACAGCATGTCGGGTTGATTCCTGGGTGAAATTCTCCCACTCTTTTTTTGAAAACTTCTTTATGTTAGGTGTCATATGAAATGTTGAATTGTAATCCTGTTGATTTCTCGTCACCCTCCTAGTGGTCAGAGATATCATACCTGCAACAGCCAAAAAAAAACTAATGTAGCATGAATTAAAGGTCAATACCAATACTATATATAGTATAATTCACATGAGTACCATTATACTTTACAGACATTTTTGGAAAGAGTGTGCCTCAACAAGATTAATCCTCCCAACCAAAAACCTACTTTGTTCATTTCATTTTTATTATGATTACAATATCATGGTCAAAACCAAACCATGAAAAATGAACAGTAGATCATAGGAGCTCTGAAACTGACACCATATTAGGCAACACAAGCCAATAAATGTCAAGGACATGAAATATTTCAAAAGAAACTGAACATTTACCTTGCCAAGTCAAGCATGAACCCCACTTCTAATATACAAAAAAGAATATTGTTGTAAAGATAAAGACATAAAGAAAGTAGGAACAGTTTTAAAGAAACACTTACTGTTAGTTTTGTGCAATTAATGCACAAATTTGGATAAATATATTAAAAACGTAGACTTTCTCCCCCATCAAAATATTTCTTGTTACTCTTTTTTTTATTCAACCTACTCAATCTTTACATCACCTAATGTTTCACATTTTCCATAATATTTTTGGATGCAGTTTCAGTTTTCGTTTCCCGTGTCCAAACCAATCCAATCTAAGCATTGTTTCCCAATCTACGTCAATCATTTTTTGCCAGTTTGCTCTATCGATGGCTGCAAGTTCAAATAAATTAAACACATTCATATCTTTTTTTATGACTATATCCCATGTTAGTTTATATAGCGATCCCGATTTTGACTCGGTCAACTTACGGGGCTCGCCGAAAGCAAAAATGCAAAATGCATTCGAAATTGCTTACAGGAAACTGTATTTCACGCTCGAGAGGACCATCTTATATCAATCCGTAAGGGGAGATTTTAGATCACTTTTTCAATTCTCTTTCTCTCTAAAACTCTCCAAAATTTCCAGATCTAGAGCTTCTTCCTCTAGAAGTCATCTTCTCTCTTTGATTCCTCCAAATCTGTTAGGAGTTAGACCGAAGTTCATCATCAAAGTTGTGTAACTTCTCGAGGGCTTCGTTGTGTGTAGTAGAGATCAAGTTTAGACATCATTGATTTTGGGGTTTCATCTGAATTCTTCTTCAATACTTGAGGTAGGGATCTTCTATTATATATATATATTTGCAAAAATCTAGATGATTTTCGAAATCATCTTTCGATAGCTTTGAAAATTAATTGTTGATTCAAGAAGTTGAGCGATTTTGAAAGTGGGTGTCTCTTGTTCTTTTAAAATAGTTTTATGGGTTTTGATCTTCGTTGATTGAAGAAAAGATGATTTTAGAAAGTTTTCTTTCAAAAGATTTGAGTTGTATAGTTTTGGTGAGAAAACCTAGAATTTGAGGATTTTTTTAAAAGAGACTGAAAATCCATAAATTATATTGTTATATTTATTTTGCGTGTCAAAATAAATGGATGTTTGGAAAATTTCTTATTTATATTTATATAAATAATGAATTTCAGGGAATATGAAAATTGTTGTTCATTTTGGAAATTATTGTTCAAAACGTTGAAATAGTCTTTAAATAACTAATTATTGAGGATACTTGAGAAGAGGGAATTGTGTTATTCCTAGGATGATGAATTGGAATAACAGTATTTATATTCATCTTGTGTTATTGGCATATCAATTCATTTGATTACATTAAATTTTGAAAGTTGATTTGAAAACTTGCATTGAGAAACAAGTTTTCATGGAATGATTTTGGGATAAATAGGTTGATAAGTCTTGATAGGTGGTGTATGATATTGAATAAGTTGGCTTGAGAGTCCGGGGTGAAAGACCGAAAACCCACACAGATAGGTGTCGAGCCTTCCGGTTAATACCAGTAAAAATGACAAATTGGTAGTACTTGTATAGTCTACTTGCAGACAACGACCTAGGGATTACCAGAGTCTTATTTACCGCTCTTGAAATGAATTGTTAAGTTTTGAAGAATTGAAATTGTATGATATCATTAAGCATAATGGTTTTCAAAGATGAAGATGTGATTTTCTTTCAAAAGGGCATAACATGGCTTGTGCATTTCATCTCTTGAGACTTGTATAAAATGTATATACTTTGTGAAGGATTTTCTACTAGGCTTTATGCTCACCCTACGGGATTTTTGTACAGGAAAAGAGGTGGTGATGCCGCCTAACTAAAGGTGAGGAAATGTGTGTTGAGAGTACGAGACTCATTTTGCTGTGACTCTATGTGTAAGCCAAGGGTTGTATATGTGTAAGTTTGAATAACCGTTTTGTGTAACCAGGCTCAAGCCTTGGAGCCTTGGAAACTTGTAAACCCTTGGGCGTATTTACTTGTTTATTTACTTGTTGTTGGATTAATGTATTGTTACATGAAGAACTATTGTATCATGTAATGTAAGTTTGGAGATTTACATTCGGTTTTCCTTGAAAGAGCCATGATTGTTGCATTATCATTTGGGCTAGAAATTTGGGGCGTTACAACTTGGTACGAAAGAGCCATGATTGTTGCATTATCATTTGGGCTAGAAATTTGGGACATTACAGTTTAAGTCCTCCCCTTCCCCAAACATTTTATTTATAGAAATCATATCACTCTTCCTTGCCATTGCATCTACATTTCTTCGTTGTAAATGATCAAACCATCTTAACCTATTATCTTTCAATCGGTGTTACTCCTACCATTTCAAGTGTGAGAATATTAGATTAGGCAGTGTTTCCTTTTCTGAGAGATTATATAGGTGTATATATATGGCAGTGTTTCCTTTAGTCTTGGGGTTAGGTTTACTATATAATCAGACGTATTCTTTTTATTTTGACACACATTGAATATACGAGATATAATTCTCTTCAGAAATCTTGCATGGTATCAGAGAAACCCTAGTGCCGTTCGCTTTTAGATTCTTATTTGCTGTTCTAGATTTGTCAGCTTTGTCTCTCTCTAGATCCTCTCTGTGTTTGTGACTTTTGACTCTATCAGTACTTCTCTCTCTCTCTCTTTCTCTCTCTGGAATCACGATCATGGTTCGACTGAACTCTCTCTCTAGCTTTGATTCACACGATCAAAGAGATGTTTGATTTTGTCCATGTCGATCTACTTTTGCGCTGCTCTGCTCTTATTTACAGTTTGGCCCCCTTGCTTGGGTGATCTCTTGGTGGTTCTGCGAAGTCGCGATGGCTTCTTGTCTCTGGGTTGAAGTCGCGACTCTTTGTTCTAGGCTTGATCACAAAGGGCCGTTGTCTCTCTTTGGTTCAGAAACTCGACTCGACACTCATCGTGGGTCGTCGTTTCTATTCGATTGAAGCCTTTAGTCTTTGATTCTAGTTAGTTGGTCTCGATCGAAGCTGTCATCTCTCTTTTGGTTCGTCTGGTCCTCTATTTGAATCGTCGTCTGATTTGCATAGGTTCTCCAGTTTGGTTCGTAACTCCTCTACGGTTGGCATCTCTAGATCATCCGACATCTCTGGACCTCACGATTTTTGGCTCTAGTTCGTTGCCATCGTGGTTCGTCTTCGCTAGTTGAAAGGCCATCCGTCTTGACCCTCCTTTGGATTTCTCTAGTTCGTGATCATCAGAACTCTTCCTCTGGTCCCTGCCTCTGTTTCTGTTTCAGTCGAAGAACCAGGTTGCCCTAGGAACCAGGTCGCTGGTTGTTGCATCATCTCTTTCTCACTATTGTCGCTATTCGAAGCCCTAGGAAGCTCTGTTGCTGGTCTCTGTCTCTGCTTCTGTCTCTCTCTCTGTCTCTGTCTCTGTTTCAGTCTCTCTCTCTCTGTTTGTCTCTGTCTCTATGTTCATGATTCTGATTTCAGTACTGTTATTTGGTTGAAGTATCTCTCTTATTACATTTTGACCCAGTTCTGGAGTTTCTCCCTTCTTACATTTTGACCACAGTTTGTATCTCTGGTTTTGGTTAGACCCATTTGACTTTCAATATTGTGAGTGCGTTCATTGTTCTTGTTTACGAATACACTCATAATGACGGATATCCATCAGTTTCAGCCTCTAGCAAAGCCCAAGAAGGGGCCATTAGCATCAGATGAGTGTGCCTTCTGCCATCAAAGGGGCCATTGGAAGTAATAAGTATCATTGTCCCAAAAAGAGATACATGTCTACCTGTGTCTGTCTCGTCTTCTCAGCAATTTCCGATCTAATTCTGCGCTCCTCTTCCGAATATTTTTCAGCCTCTCGCCGGTTCTACTGCATTTGCAGTCTGACTCTATCTCGCTTCCTTTCGTCTCTTTGGCTCTGCAACTTGCTGACTTTTTTCAAGACTCACACCACTGCTCGGTTTCAGTTTCTTCTTGGCAAACTCTTAGTGTTTTCTGTTACAACACCGTATTGAGTTTGAGCGGGGGTGTAAGAATATTAGATTAGGCAGTGTTTCCTTTTCTGAGAGATTATATAGGTGTATATATATGGCAGTGTTTCCTTTAGTCTTGGGATTAGGTTTACTATATAATCAGATGTATTCTTTGTATTTTGACACATTGAATATACAAGATATAATTCTCTTCAGAAATCTTACATCAAGAATATATTTATTCTAATTCTATCTTTCTTAGTCTTGCCACACATCCATCTAAGCATCTTCAACTCAACTACACTCATTTTATTGACATGTATTTTAGTTGTCCAATATTTTGTCCCATAAAGCATCATTAGCCTTATAGTTGTTCTATAAAATTCTTCTTTCAATTTTGTTAGAATTCGTCAATTACATAATATGCCAAATGCATTCCCACACTTGAGCCAACCTACTTTAATTCTATGAATCACGTCATTTTCAACCTCACTATCCTTATTAATAATCAAACCTAGGTAACAAAAAAGTTCACTTTGTTATTTCTGATTTTCAATCTTCACTTCTCTATCATTTCTATTTCTATTGTTGCTAAGTCACACTCTGTATATTCAGTTTTATTTTTACTAATTTTAAACCCTTTTAACTTGAGTGCTTCTCTCCATATTTGTAGTTCAGTGTTAATTTCTTCCTTAGTTTCATCTAAAAAATATCATCTGCGAACTATCATCCTAAATGTGTTTAGTTAATTCATCCATGACCATGGCAAATAGGTAAGGACTCAAAGTTGGCCCATGATGCAATACAATAGTGATTGAGAATTTACTAGTTTCTCCTACAAGTGATCTAATTGTGGTCAATACCCCATTATACATGCGTTTTATTGCATCCTTATACCTTTTGGTCACAACCTTTTTCACCAACACTTGCCATATTATATCATATAAAGCACAGATACTTCAAAAGGGAGACGTATCCGTATTGTATATGTATTGGATACCGATACTCTTTAGATACTCGCGGATACATATCGGATACTTATTAAAAGTATTGGATACTTCTTAATTATTTTTTCATTAATTTTGGAGCATCGGATACTTAATTTTGAAGTATCAGATATTCCAAGCCACATATTACTCCCAATACTTTATTTAGTTATTTGAAAAGAACATAGTAAGAGTTAAAATAATAAAATTTGTCAAATTGATGTATCCTAATTGTTTCATGCATGTCCTTTATAACTACATAGATAGTAAAGATTAACAATAGAATATAACAATAGCAAAATTAATAAATTAACAAATAAATAAGCGAGTAAACTTGAATAAAATATTTTTACTAGTGCCAAAGGAGAAAGCACAGAAACAAGTTATGGATTGCTCTATTATTGTAATATAAACATATTAAACTTGATATTAAAATGAAATATTTGCACGACCTATTGAAAATTTAAAAAATAAACAAGCTATTGTCTAAAATTAATACCTAATTTTTAAAGATTAGTGTTTTGCATTATAAAATTACAATGTGATCTCTCAACATTCTTGGGCTTATGTTTAACTCCTACTAATAATTTTTTTTTAAAAATATATTTTTTACAAACGTATTCTAGCCATACCCGTATCTTACATTTTAGGTTTTGTCATATCGCCATATCCGTATCTCATATCTATATCCGTGCTTCCTAGATTATATCTCTAGGCACCCTATCAAAAGTTTTTTTTTTTTTTTTTTTGAAAATCTATAAAAATCATATTTAGATCCTTCATCTTCCCTTTGTACTTCTCTATTAATCTTCAGTAAAAGTAGTGTTTCCATATTTGATCTACCAAACATAAATCCAAACAGATTCTCTAACACTATTGTTATAACTCTCAAGCGATGCTCAATCATTCTCACCAACAATTTTATTGTATCGACTTATCAACTTAATGTCTCTATAATTGTTGAAATTTTGGATATCTCATTTATTTTGATATATTGGTATTAAAATACTCTCTCTACTCATCAGCCATTTTCCTAGTCATTAGAATCTTATTAAAGAATTTTGTTAACCAGGCAACTACTTACCTAAGCATTTCCAAGCCTCAATAGGGATACAATCTAGTCCTAATGCCTTGCCTTATTTATTTTTTAATTTTGTGATAAATCTAGTGCCTTGCCTTATTTTTATCTTTTTTTAATGCAAATTCCACCTCAATCTCTCTTAGATCAATGATAAAAATTATATTCTCTAGTTCCATCAAGGCTATCATATTCCTCTCCTTCCAAGTTTTTAAAATGATTTTCACTTAACAATTTCTCAAAATATCATTCACACTTTTTCTTAATCTCCTCATCCAACCTCCTTATTGGTCAACTTATGTCTTAAAATTATTCCCATTTTTATCCTCTTTTACTTGGCTTATATCTCACTATTCAACCACCAAGTATATTTAGATATAGGAGCTTTTCCCTTTGACTCTCCATGGCACTGCTTTCGATATTCTTTCAATGCATTATGCTATTGTATTCTACATGTTATTAGTAACACCTTCCAAACCCTGCGTTACTTCTTTAAACACTTTATCCTCAATTTCTCACTTTTTAAAATTCACATCTAGTTCATGAGTTTTTAATATATTTCCTGCTTTGATTTTGCTAGCCTACTTTGTGACATTTACTTCCTTTCAAAATAAGTTATAAAACCTTTACATAATACTATATATTGAATATTGCTAGCCTACTTTGTGCCATTAACTTCCTTTCGAAATAACCTTGAAACCTTTACATATTCAGCGGTTTATTTTTCTTACAAGAAAATGATCTATCCAACTCTTATTTGACCCATTTTAAAAAGTTGTGTGTTTAACCCTCCTTTTTTAAAAAGTTGTTGGTTACTACATGATCAAATGCTATTGTGAAATCTAAGATATTCTCTCCGCCCTCATTTCGATCACCAAAACCATATCCACCATGTATGCTCTCGTGCACTTGCTTATATTTTGGGACATGACCATTGAAATCTCCACCTATAATTATTCTCTCCTCTGCAAATATTTCTTGTATTAACTCATCCAATTGATCCCAAAATTTCCTTTTAATATGTTTCTTCAATCCTATTTGGGGTGCATAGGTGCTAATTATACTCTCCAGTTACAATTTTATTTAATATTATTATGTAACTTATTCTCATAACTATTACTACCTTATTTTTCAGATGCTTAGCTACACTATTTCTACATCTTTTATTTTTTTATTTTTTTGATAAATAAATTTTATTGAGAAGAGCATCAAGAAGATGCTAAAGATACAAAAAGGTCCCCATAAAAAGGACAGCTAACCAATTACATCATCAAGGAAATCAAAAAAGGTAAACAAATCAAGATCCACACGCCCTGACACCCAAGCACACAAGACTCGCAAAAATCTATCTATTAACCAATATTTCCAGCATACAAAATGTTGTACCAAGTTTTTTCTATTTTGTTTACTTTCTCAGCTACTCACTTAGTTTCTTGCAAGCATGTTATACTTGTTGGAAAAATGGTTTTATATAGGCATATTTTTTAACCCAATTTGGGTGGACCCCAAACGTCTTTTGGGGTGGGTCCGAAGAGGTGAAGTGGTGAAGACGGAACGTCAAAACCATTTATGAGTGAATGGGAAGATGACGTCGTTTTCGGGTCTAACATTAATTTTTTTTAGATAAAATTCATTTGAATTTTTTCAATAAAAATTATTGTGGGAATTTAATTTAATTCTAAATTCAAATTTTGAATTCCTAAGTGGTTTCTTAAAGTTTGTAATTTTAGAATTTAATTTAATTCTAAATTTAAATTTTAGGTTCCTTAAAGTTTCCTAAAATTGGTACCTTTTCATTTATTTATTTAACTATTTCATTAGATATATATATGAAATAGTGTAAATAATAAATTATCTACAAGTTTGACTTGGTCAACTTCGGATCAGTTTTCTTTGTTTGAATTTTAGTGGTCACCTACGGATCACTTTGCTTTGTTGGAATTTTGTGACCTTGCTCCAACGGTCAGTGTTTTTGAAATTCAACAGTTGCATCTTTTCATTCAAATTAGGAACCTGTTTGGACTTCAATTTTTGCCTATAAATAGAGCTTTATTCTAGCAGTCCGTGTGATGAAAAATCAGTTTCAATTTTTGTCATTTTGCTGTCCAAAAATTCTACATTTTTCCATTACTCTTCATATTAGTTTTAGTATAAATATTCAGAGAGTTAGAACACAGGTTTGGTTCGCCGAACAAATTGTTTGGAGTACTACTACAATTTGTGAAGATCATTGTATCCTGGGAGATAGACGCCACTCAACCGTAAGTACCGTAGCGGGGCGAATCTGTCTTAAGGACAGAGTGTCACACACTCGACTTGGTCTTGAATTTTTATTTCGGTTTGATAAATAAGTCTGGTATGTTATTTATTTATTTTGTTTGAATTTATTTCAGTTTATTTTATTTACACAGAAGATTGTTCCAACAATCTTAAGACAGAATCGAATTATTCTGTTTGCAGAATTTTTCGTTTGTTTCCTTTTTCTTTCTTCGTAAATAATTTCGAAAGAAAATTATTTTCTGTGGATTTACAAAATAATATTCTGGTTGAAAAACAAATAGTGATTATATGCTATTTGACAGATAGTAGTTATATACTGTTTTTTTTTCTTTGACAACAACTAGTAGTACGATACTGGTGTCATTAACAATTCAGAATATATTTTTGTAGAATTTTTTCAGAAATTAATTTTGGGTTTTAGAAATTATTTTCTGAGTTTTCATTAATTAAAATCTGTTTTCAGTATTTTAATTATTGGAGTGTAACAAGAGATTTTAATTTCTTGTGTGGAATTAATTTGGTTAAATAAAATTTTATTTTATTTCCAAGTTAATTGAAAATAAAAGTTATAGTTTTTATTTCTTTTATTTTCTGTGTGGAATTAATTTGGTTGAATAAAATTTTATTTTATTTCCAAATTAATTGGAAAATAAAAGTTACATTCTTGTTTCTTTTATTTTTACATGAATTTAATTCTGTGAATTTGGATTAGTTTTCTGTGTGGAATTAATTTGGTTAAATAAAATTTTATTTTATTTTATTTCCAAATTAATTGAAAATAAAAGTTACATTTTGTTTTGTTTCTTTTATTTTAACAGATTTTATATCTGTAGTTTTGGTTTAATTTGTTTAAATAAAATTTTATTTTATTTTCAAATTAATTGGAAATAAAAGTTACAATTGTTGTTTCTTTTATTATTTACAGAATTTAAAATTCTGTGTTATTTGGTTTTAATTTTCTGTGTACTATTAAATTCTAATTATAATTGTGGTTTATAATTTAGAATTTATGGCTACTGGAACTGATCTTTGCAAAGGCAAAGGAAGATCAAGTAAGAAGGTTGCTAAAACCAAAATGACCGAAAATGGATAAAATTTCCAATGGTGTAGATGTCATAAATCTTTCTGCAGTTGTTTCCGAGGCAAATCTTGTCGGAAATCCTAAAGAATGGTGGGTGGACACTGGTGCTACTCGCCATATCTGTGCCGACAAAAAGATGTTCACATCTTATTCTTCAATGGACAATGGTGAACAAACTCTTTATGGGCAACTCCTCAACTTCCAAAGTTGAAGGACAAGGAAAGATTGTACTCAAGATGACATCAGAAAAGGAACTCACTCTCAACAATGTGCTGCATGTACCGGATATTCGCAAGAATTTAGTTTCCGGATCTTTGTTGAGTAAGAATGGGTTTAAGCTAGTTTTTGAAAGTGACAAGTTTGTACTTACCAAAAACGAGATGTATGTAGGAAAAGGTTACATGTCTGATGGCCTTTTCAAGTTAAATGTAATGACTATTGTAACCTCAGTTATTAATAATAATACATCTTCTTCTTACTTACTTGAGTCTTCAAATTTATGGCATGGTAGACTAGGACATGTTAATTATGGATCTATACGTAGATTAATTAATATGGAATGTTTACCTAAATTTGACATTGATTCAAATCATAAATGTGAAATTTGTGTTGAGGCAAAATTATCTAAAACTCCTTTTCATTCAATTGAAAGAAGTACGGAACCACTTGAATTAATTCATAGTGACATTTGTGATTTTAAATCAATTCAAACCAGAGGTGGGAAAAAGTATGTAATCACTTTTATAGATGACTATACTAGATATAGTTATATTTATTTAATTCGAACCAAGGATGAAACTTTGGAGAATTTTATTCAATATAAGAATGAAGTTGAAAATCAACTTGGTAAGAAAATCAAGAAACTTAGAAGTGATAGAGGTGGTGAATATGAATCACCTTTTGGTGAATTTTGTAAGGAACATGGAATAATTCATCAAACCACCGCTCCTTACTCACCTCAGCAAAATGGAATTGCTGAAAGGAAAAATAGGACTTTAAAAGAAATGATGAATGTCATGTTAATCAGTTCTGGATTACCTCAGAACTTGTGGGGGGAAGCAATACTTTCTGCTAATTATATTTTAAATAAAATACCCCGAAAGAAAGTGAATCAAACACCTTATGAATTGTGGCATGGAAGAGTACCATCCTACAAATACTTAAAAGTGTGGGGGTGTTTGGCTAAAGTGGCTATTCCTAGTCCTAAAAAGACTAAGATAGGTCCTAAGACCATTGATTGCATTTTCATTGGTTATGCTAAGAATAGTAGTGCATATCGGTTTTTGATTTATAAATCAGAACATACCGAAATGCATGTAAATACTATTATTGAGTCAAGGAATGCATCATTCTTTGAACATGTATTTCCAAAGAAGACTGGACAAGAGACTAGTAACAATAAAAGATCTTTTGATGCTATTACTAGTAATGATCAAGAACATGATCAAGAGCAAGAGTTAGATCAAAATGAGGAAGAGGAACCTAGGCGTAGTAAACGTGCTAGAACCTCAAAATCTTTTGGTCCAGATTTCCTAACATTTTTGTTAGAAAATGAGCCTTTAACTTTTAAAGAGGCTATGTCACGTCCTGAAGCTCCTTTATGGAAAGAAGCTGTCAACAGTGAAGTTGAATCCATCTTGCAAAATCACACTTGGGAATTAGTGGACTTGCCACCAGGTTGTAAACCTCTTGGGTACAAGTGGATTTTCAAAAGAAAATTGAAAGCGGATGGATCAATTGACAAATACAAGGCAAGACTTGTGGTCAAAGGTTTTAGACAAAAAGAAGGTCTTGATTACTTTGACACATACTCACCGGTTACTAGAATAACATCCATTAGAATGCTAATTGCCATAGCATCTCTATACAATCTAGAAATTCATCAAATGGATGTTAAAACCGCTCTCTTAAATGGTGAGTTAAATGAAGAAATTTACATGGAACAACCAGAAGGGTTTTCTGTTCCAAGAAAGAAAAGAAAGTGTGTAAATTGGTTAAATCATTATATGGTTTAAAACAAGCGCCAAAGCAATGGCATGAGAAATTTGACAAGGCAATGATGTCAAATGGATTTAAAATTAATGAGTGTGACAAATGTGTTTATATTAAAAAACACAGACAATGGTTATGTCATTGTATGTCTTTATGTAGATGATATGCTCATCATAGGTAGTAATAATGACATGATTAAAACTACCAAGAAAATGTTGAATAAACATTTTGACATGAAGGACATGGGCATTGCTGATGTATTCTTGGTATGAAAATTACCAAAACATCAGAAGGATATGCTTTGTCACAATCTCATTACATTGAGAAAATACTTGACAAATTCAGCAAAGATGATGATCATCTTGCTAGAACTCCTGTAGATGTTAATTTGTATCTTTCAAAGAATGTACAGGAAAGTATTTCTCAATTAGAGTATGCCCAAATTATTGGAAGCTTAATGTACTTGATGACTGCACTCGCCCAGATATAGCTTATGCAGTAAGTAAATTAAGTAGATATACGAGTAATCCGGGAGTAGAACACTGGAAAGCAATTATAAGGGTTCTTAGATATCTCCGATTTACTCGTAACATTGGGCTTAACTATACTAGATATCCAGCAGTACTTGAAGGATACTGTGATGCAAATTGGATATCGGGATACTAGAGACTCGAAGTCCACCAGTGGGTATGTCTTTACTCTTGGTGGGGGTGGCTGTATCTTGGAAATCTTCCAAACAGACTTGCATTGCTAGGTCTACTATGGAATCAGAATTCATAGCCTTAGACAAAGCAGGGGAAGAGGCAGAATGGCTTCGCCACTTCCTTGAAGATATTCCAATTTGGCCAAAACCGGTGCCTGCTATATGCATACATTGTGATAGTCAATCAGCAATTGGTAGAGCACAGAGTCTATGTATAACGGTAAGTCACGACACATTCGTCGTCGACATAACACCGTAAGACAACTACTCTCTAATGGAATTATTTCCATAGAATATGTTAAGTCTAAAGACAACATAGCGGATCCACTAACCAAAGGGTTAGCAAGAGAGTTAGTTGAGAATTCATCGAGGGGAATGGGACTAAAGCCTATTAAATAAGAGTTACCACAACGGCAACCCAACCTAGTTGACTGGAGATCCCAAGATCTAGGTTCAAAGGGACAACCGAGTTGTGATTGACTCAGAAGGATCACTGTGGAGTCCAACTCCTACCCATTTCTATGATGAAATAAGTGATGTCTGCAGCGTTTTAGGTTAAGTAATACTTTTAATGATTCTTATATCTAGGTATACCTAGTGGAGTATGGCAGGATACTCTTCATAAGAATTACCTATGTGAGTGTGAACTGGGGCCGGTTCTGTGAGATTTGTGTAGGGCTACAATTCTCTAAAGCACTCATGAAGACCAGGTTGTTCAGGCCAAAATGAACACAATAATGAGAACTAAACTGTGTCTGGGGATATACTGTGTGAGTTCTATTGTCTTGGTTTACACAAACGGCTGAACAGTTCAAGACATCATGTTCACTGGTTAGCTAGTAAATCCGATAGTGTCTCACAAGGGAAGGTTCAAAGCCAAAAGCTACCTATCCTTTGCAGAATATTTCCAATTTCTAAACTCTCTGATTAGATCATGTTGTTGCATTTTCTCTCCGTCAGCTTCCATTCATGTGGGGGATTGTTGGAAAAATGGTTTTATATAGGCATATTTTTTAACCCAATTTGGGTGGACCCCAAACGTCTTTTGGGGTGGGTCCGAAGAGGTGAAGTGGTGAAGACGGAACGTCAAAACCATTTATGAGTGAATGGGAAGATGACGTCGTTTTCGGTCTAACATTAATTTTTTTTAGATAAAATTCATTTGAATTTTTTCAATAAAAATTATTGTGGGAATTTAATTTAATTCTAAATTCAAATTTTGAATTCCTAAGTGGTTCTTAAAGTTTGTAATTTTAGAATTTAATTTAATTCTAAATTTAAATTTTAGGTTCCTTAAAGTTTCCTAAAATTGGTACCTTTTCATTTATTTATTTAACTATTTCATTAGATATATATATGAAATAGTGTAAATAATAAATTATCTACAAGTTTGACTTGGTCAACTTCGGATCAGTTTTCTTTGTTTGAATTTTAGTGGTCACCTACGGATCACTTTGCTTTGTTGGAATTTTGTGACCTTGCTCCAACGGTCAGTGTTTTTGAAATTCAACAGTTGCATCTTTTCATTCAAATTAGGAACCTGTTTGGACTTCAATTTTTGCCTATAAATAGAGCTTTATTCTAGCAGTCCGTGTGATGAAAAATCAGTTTCAATTTTTGTCATTTTGCTGTCCAAAAATTCTACATTTTTCCATTACTCTTCATATTAGTTTTAGTATAAATATTCAGAGAGTTAGAACACAGGTTTGGTTCGCCGAACAAATTGTTTGGAGTACTACTACAATTTGTGAAGATCATTGTATCCTGGGGAGATAGACGCCACTCAACCGAAGTACCGTAGCGGGGCGAATCTGTCTTAAGGACAGAGTGTCACACACTCGACTTTGGTCTTGAATTTTTATTTCGGTTTGATAAATAAGTCTGGTATGTTATTTATTTATTTTGTTTGAATTTATTTCAGTTTATTTTATTTACACAGAAGATTGTTCCAACAATACTTTCCTTCTAATCATTGAATCTACTAATTCCATAGTTTTATCTGTCAGTTTTCCCTTTTCCAAGTTGCTAATGTAAACCAACAATCCTGGGCTAATTTCTTTACAAGTGCTTGTCCAAGAAAACATAAGGACCTTTTCCTATTTTTCATTGCACTAAGGCACCAATGTA